>BOPP01000257.1:663769-683322 GCA_017312745.1 Gryllus bimaculatus | reverse complement strand
CGCTCCCACGCCCAAGCCCACGCCGGCGCCCACGTCCTCTCCCGCACCCACGCCCGCGTCCGCGCAAGCACCCACGCCTGCGCCCATGCCGGCACCCGCGCCCGCGCCCGAAGGCGGCACCGCAAGGGCTGAGGCGCAGCAGCGTTGGACGCACGGAAGCGGTAACTCGCATCTCAGGGATACAGCGCTGCACCTCATTCACTCTCCGATTAACATTTCTTACTTCCGATTTAAACTTTTGACGTACGATCGGCTAGGACGCGGACTGTCCGATCGGGAGCTTCAATGCCAAAAATTAAGTCGTAACGAAGCTCGCAAATTGGATAATCGCGTCGAGATGATCGCATGGCAAAAGTCACTAAATGAAAGAATAAAACTTGATTTTGTTTCCAATACAAATACCACTTACCCAGGCCTTTTGTTCAAAAAAAGGAAATCCAAGTATCTGATATTCGAGACGTTTGTACAGGAAGTACCTTCTGTCTGCGTGAGTTTGTAGACAGAACCGGCGCAAAGCTACTTCCTCTAAAAAGGAACTAAAACGTGAATTTCAGTTTCCCGTTTTATGGAATGAGAAGGAATTGATCAATATTGTTTGGGTTTTGCATAACTTCTTTATAGTCCTAGAGGTTTTACGATTGATTAATAGCGCACAATGTACTATTATAGTCAGATCTCTATATTCGAAATGAAGGTAATTCCATGTTTTTTAATTAATATAATGTGTCTTGTAAATACCATTAATATTTGGATTGAATTAGCAAGAATAAAGGTACAAAATCGGCGAAGACTTTTTAGTATTCGCAAAATGTGGTTTCAGAAGAGAAAACCATTGACTTCTCATTGTGGTAATATGTACAACCTTCTTTAGCGAGTTGACAAAGTAATTACATAGGAAACAATCATGTAAATTCCTTGTAATTCTAGAAAATCTAGATTGTTCAAATACTGCAAATTATTTCGTGTACAAGTACGAGCTACGAGAACTTCTTGAATAACAAGAAGATCGTTACAAATCCCGCAACATTTTTGTCTGCGATCACCAGCGGTCCACTGCACTTCACGTTGCACTTAGCCGCGAGAAAAGGAAAAACGAAAGCGGTTGAGCTGCGTCAAGGAACGACTGGCGCCCGCACTCCAGCACGACGTCCGCGAAATTTACGAGCTACTAGTCGCGATCAGATAAAATCTAAATTAGTGTACTTCTCAAACTACAATGGAAGCGTATATTACGTGGCTCTCGGAATCTCAGTCATAGCTCCCTTCAAGATCTTCGCGCCAACGCAAACTCGTGACAAATGGTCACCAGCGTTCAAAAATAAAGCAAAAAGTTTTCTTTTATTCATCTCTTTACAATACAGCCTATTTAATACAAAGAAACCTTTCCTTTTTACATGTAAAGTAATTGGCGTTATTGAATGTAGTGCTCAATCGAGTACATCATTAGAGAAACTTCAAGAACCACTTCATCATTTCTTACCCAGAAAAAAAAGCAGTGACATTCATTTTCATTGTCTTAGTTCGTATCTTCTGAAGAAATGTCAAGGAATCTATCGTATAAATTTGAGTTTTTCCGTGTCACTCGTAAATTCCAAAGTGAATAACTAGACGAGCAGACAATCTCACAAAGCTTCCAGGCAAGACACATCAAAATTCAACCATGATCTCTTGTACTACAGCCATGTTTGTCATGTCTCCTACGTCTGCTATTGCTATATGTTCGACAAGCATAAAAAACAACAACAAAAAACCAGATGTTACTGCGCTGGCTACTTATTGCGCGGTATGCGAAACGTCGCGCATTCCAGAGGAATGCCGAGGTTGCGACTCAATTGACACTCCGAAGCAGCCTCCGCCGCGCCGTCGTCTGCCTGTAACGCAATCGCACAAAGCACGCACCCAACCGTGTCACTCGCCGAGTCTTTCACACGCCTCCCGTCGAGTCAACAGGAGACGCCGAACAGAAAGGAGAATGAGCTTTTCTCACGCGCAGCCTCTGAATACCGCCGCGGCCCCACCGCGAATCGGTCTACAAAGCCCCGTGAAGCATCCTCGCGTCCGTGCTATTCAGACGACCAGCAGGTGCTCGACGCCTCCACAGCGCGACGGGGGCGGCAGGTTGGAAGCGGCCAGCGGGGCAATGGGACGGGAGGGGGGAAGGGGGGAGAAGAACCGTGAAGCAACCTGCGTTCCGCCTCTTGCGTGGGGGCTGCGAATCCGCCGGAAGTGACTTCAGCCTTCCGCACAGCGCCAGGTGTCCACGAGCACCTCTTCGCCAAGACAGAACCTAAAGAGGTGAATAGTGAGCAGGCACACAAAGAAAGCGAGTGATGAGATATATGGAATGGATTAGGTGGGAAATAAACAGGTCCTTGGATCAGTATTATCATTTAACGTGAGTTAAACGCCCGCCCCCACAGGCGACTGAATGGCAAATATATACTCGAAGTGAATTTGCGATACTTATAATACACTCGAACGACTGAGTGGGGATTGTGTAGGCAGAACGGACGGGGGCGGGCGATTGCGTGTGTGTGTGTGTGTGGGGGGGGGGTGAGGCATCCGTTCCGCCGCCCTGCGCTCGCAGATGCAAAAGTCGCGCCGTCTGCAGCGGGTCGGTGGGTGCAACGGAGACGGCAACCCTCTGCCAAAATCGCCGAGCGGCTTTCTAAACGCGCCCTTCGCGGGCCGCCGGCCGCGGCCGTCATTCCGCGCGCGGTGTCGCAAGCGCTCATCGCAGCCACGACGCAGCGGCTGCTGCAGTCTTTCGCACGCGCCGACGCCCCACAACAACGAACAGAACCTCCTCACGGCCAGGCGCCCAAACAAATAGCTCTTGGCTGGAGGCAATGGACGAGGCAGTGACAAATCCTAGCGATGGGACGAATCGCGAAACTTATTTTCACTACTGCTGACTGCAATAACGATCCCTAAAAGCTGTATTGAAAACGATACTTCACGTAGTACGTTTGCTACAACTATTTCTGTTTTAACTATACAAATACTCTCACTTCCTGCTATTATCACAGAACTTTCACGAATTGTCTTAATCTCGAAGTGTGGAATGTGATTGGCAGTAATCTGTTTTGTTTATTAACAGAAAAATAGCTCCGAAGACACAATTAAAACATTTACGGGAAACTGGAAGGCAATTTGTGATAAAATACACTACAAATTACTATCTTAAGTTTTAAGAATTTTACTGAGTGCAAGCGGTTCAATAATTAAATTAAAATATGTCTACAAAATTATTCTCTAGGATTCTGAAATATTTCTTATAGTCACTTCAGGAATGCTAATTTATATCAAATTAATTTATGCACAAGCATAACTAATTTAATGTATCTTCAGCGAAAACACACATACGCCCCCAAACAATGGTAATTTTTTAGTAAAGTGAAGAGATTTCTTTAGAAAATAAATTTTACCGGCTATCTTTTGAACAATGTGAACAATCATTATACAATTTTGTCTTTGCTCGCGAATTCATCAACTCCACTCAGTATAAAACAGACTTCCAGCAAAATGACAAATTTTAAGTTATTCTCACTTTTCTTGTGCACTGACGATGTACTGATGTAAGATTCTTTAACCTACATTTGGAACTGCTAGGAAACAATAACTAGAGGCTACGAACTAATCCACACGATTAACTTGAAAATAAATCAGAAAAATTGGAGAAAAAATACCGTATATTTCTTCGTTACAAATGTTTAAATGCAGCACACTAGTGATCTCCAAAATGAAACATTTTATTTGCAATTTAGGTGCTGCATTTGCGTGTTTCCTTTCGAATACTTTCACCTTCATTCATTGGAAGGGTTATGAGCATTATTTGCTTTTGAGGCTTCCAACAGTTTTCCTAATCTTTCTCTTTCCTTAAGTCGAAAATGTTTTCTTTTGGCCTTCGTCTCTCCCGGGATCATTCGCAGAATTGGAAAATCGGCCACGTCATTTGGTTGAATATATTCATATGACGTACCGCTATATTCCAAATCCCAATTCTCCTCCGCTTCAGGAAGTGGGGGATCGACTGTCGTGCACCACTTTCTAGCATCCAGATTCTCGTCTTCGTTCACATAAACCATTTCGTCAAAAAGACGTTTGTGCTCACAAATATTGAGATGGAAAGGCAATTCAATTCCTGGGACGTGATGTGTTTCATTGAAAGGACAAATTACGATTTCTGAAATCGGATAGTTTTTCCTGCATTTTGTAAGGTGATACTGCATCCTGGATTTCAATATTTGATGAGAGTTATTGTAAGGACAGCTCAAATACGAGTCATTGTGATCTTGAAACTGCATCCTCACACCATTTATAGTAGAAATCTAAAGTTCATACAAAAGTACCCATTAAATGTATCTTCCGCAAAATTTCTTCATGCGACTGATCAACGTAGCTTCATAAAAAGTGCACATAAGTAACACAGGAAACTCAAAGTTTTCCCACAAAATCAATGGAAACAAAATACCGACGATATTCTTTTCATTGTATTGTTGTTCCGCAATATGCACACAGGTTGGCCAACACAGACGTGCAACTATAAAAGAGGTACGTAGAGGTAAAATATGTAATTTTATAGCACGCATATTTTATAGTCCGAATGAGTATTTGAGTAGGATTGAGTATATTTTATTGACAATTAGAATGAGTATTTGCAAATTTCGCACTACTTCTCCGTGACATTTCAAAGATGAATTGGAAGCCACGCCGAAAATAGATAAAATCCTAATATTAGACCGAAGGAGGGATTTGTACCCTGCGAGTCGAAATTGGGGAGTGCGTCGTCCGTCCTCACGCGAGTTCGTCCGCCCCCTGACAGGCGAGGCGCCGCAGCGCGCAGCGCGGCGGAGCGAAGGGCGGGGCCTGGCGCGCCGCCAGCGCGCGTGAATCACGCGTTAGGTATATCTGGGCTCGTCCACTGGGAGCGGTCGCGCAGCGAAGCCTTCTCGCCGTGCACGCGCGAGCTGTTCGCCCAAGGGCGGGGCATTAGCTAGGTCTGTTTTTTAGTAAATATGATGCTCTCAATGAGCCTTCACACGTACAGCAGGTGGGAAATTATTATACAGAACATCAGCTCGAAAATTGTATTCAAACAGAAAAACAAAGTTACAATTATCTAATTTAATTATATATTCTCAAGATTTCAGAAAATGGTTTGCATGGAATCGAGAGCGTTTGAATCTGATAGAAAACACTTATTTTTCGAATAAATAATGAGTGATTGTACGGTGAGAAGCAATCACGTGGGTGGGGAGTTTACCAACTTTTTATATTTCTAACAATCGGTCCAGGACTGACATCGAGA
The DNA here is from genome assembly GCA_017312745.1 of Gryllus bimaculatus. Taxonomy (NCBI): domain Eukaryota; kingdom Metazoa; phylum Arthropoda; class Insecta; order Orthoptera; family Gryllidae; genus Gryllus; species Gryllus bimaculatus. The sequence continues at coordinate 678,011 of BOPP01000257.1, read as the reverse complement.
AAGTTAGTGTACGCACTTCTTACAAGTTGTACGTTTCTCAGCAAACTCACAAATATAAAGACGCATAACGTATCAGAAGCAAATAGTATTCATGCTTGCACAGATCAGGTGATCACATTTCCACCACCAAAACTCTCACGTATTTCTGAAAGCGATTGTCCAGCTTTGAGACGTAAGTACCTCACAAGGGAACTTGTATATTTATCGACTCGAATAGCTCGGTACGTGGTGAGTTTTGGCGCGAGGTGGAGGCGGATCGCTTGGGAGAATGAAGTGGTACTCACGTCCGGGTGCTCCTTCACCGGCACGTACACCTTCTCGGTGAGCGTGGTGGGCTGGCCCTCCGCCTCGGGCAGCACCAGCGGCTCCTTGCGTGTGCCGTTGATCTGGAAGAGGCTCGACCGCACCTTCGCGATCTCTGCAACACACGAAAAAAACGCCCTTAGACCAAGCGGACGAATCAACTTCTCTTAGACTCGACAAACGAACATATTGCATAGTCAAGGAAATGGGTATCACTCGTTTAATATATGACTGACGTCTCTAAAAAACCGAAATGAAATTTTTTTAATCAGTGATTTAATAAATAGATGTACTTTTCGCGAATCACTACGTACTTAAGACTACAGTCTGTGGTCTTTTTAGATGAACGTTTGCTATTTACATCCTGAAATAACGTTTTTCATTTTTATCAGAATTCTCTTTAAAAAAGTGACCGGTTTCATCATCATCAATCATAGATACAACACAAAACATCATGTGAAAATTTTTAGCAGCGCGGTAAACAGACTGCGAAAATGAATAACGTGTCCAGATCGGACACCTGGGTGACGAGCCGGGCCCACCAACCTGACGCAACACGCGGCTGGCGTCGGGGACGCGGATCGCGTCGACAGCGGCGGCACTCGCCCGGACGCCGCACCAGCGAGCGGGCGAGCCGGGCCCGTCGACACTGAGCATCGAGCGAGACGGGCCCTCGCCGGCCGGGCATGGGGGGCGGCGCGGACAGGTGCTCGGGGGCAAAAGTGCAGCGCCAGCGGGCCAGCACGCCGGAGCCCTCGCCCCGCACACATTCGCACGAGGCGTCCTCCCGTAGTCAATTTGGCCCTCGAGAGGGCGCCTTTGAGCGGGGAGTCCTACTAAAGACCTTTGTCATTCCTATGACTGCCTGGCGGCGGGGCGCAGGCGGTGGCGGCTGGTGCGGCTGCCGGCTGCTTGTTGACCGAGCACTGGCTTTGTTGTCGCCCGGCGGCCTTCATCGATCGTCTGGGGGACAGGCCGGGAGGGCGATGGCGGCTTCACTTGCCACTGCGAATGCACTGCGGGCCGGCGGCGGCGGCGATCGCGTTGCGCGGCTCTGCGGGTGCCACGAAGAGTTCACGGCGGCGGCGGGCGGTGGCGTCCGACTCTCGGGACCCGGAAAGAGGGGGAGCGACTCTCAAGCCACACGGAGAAATAACAGGTGGGCTGCTGGGAGCGGACACAAAAGATATATCTAAGCGAGGAGGCGTGAAAGTAAGGATACTACCGAAGGTGGTGCATATGGGAATATTCAAAACTACCAAGAGAATTTGTAGACGAGTTGGACGGGCAGCTGCGGAAGATGTCCAGAAGGAGCAAGGTTGAGGGGTTCAGTTCCCCACAACTAGCTAACAGGGGGGCAACAGAGTCCGAAAGGTGAGAGGCTTCAAGGCGGAAAGCGAAGCGGCAAACGCGAGAGCTTTGAAAGAAATATTCCGAAGCAAAGCAGAACTAATGATGCGCACAATCCACTTTAAAGGGGAGGCAGCAAGAGTCATGGGGGAACGCATACAAAGAAAACGACTGACTGCGGGCGGCGAGGGCCGCGGAGGGGGGCGTGGGGAGGGGGCGGCCAGCGCTCCAACAATACGGGGCGCTCGTTGTCCGTCTGTCAAAACTTATTAGCGCGCCCGAATTTACGTCGCCTCTCCCCTGGCGCGGAGGCGCGCGGGCCACGACGTCGCGCCGGGGCCTGGGCCGTGGGGCGGCGCCAGACGAACTCCGGAATACACCGTAACCATTGGAAAAGCATTGAACGTGCAAATTGGGAATACATTTTGAAATGCGCACACGGGAATTACGTCATTCAAGTAATAAAACTAATGTAAGATTTCTTGTCTTAAATTCAGAAATTGAGTTTCCTCCTCATCCAAGCCCAGGTTCGACGAGGGAGACTCATAACGCACCTTGTTAGAGACGTTCGATTCCTAAAATAGAAATTTTTATGCAATAACCCTATTACTGCACATGAATTCCCCAAAATAAAACGAGTTATTAAATTACTTGGTGCTGGGCTGTTTTTGGACACCTCCTAAGTGCTTTTTAAATAAATTTATAGAACAATTATGGTTTCTTAGGTCTTCCTCCTTAAGACAACCGTGTTAGGGAGACGTTTTTCCACGTATGCATGGCATTTAACAAAGTCAGGTATGTTATAACAACATTGTAAAATTAAGTCTTCTTTTATGAACAAACTTATTTGTTTGCCTGTTTTGTGGCAACCGTTTAGCCCCATCTCCTCACTCAAAACGCGATGTGAGGCGGTGGTATCAGAGAGAGGACTCTTCCACGTGACGCCAACGGTAATGTATTCCGCGGTGTTTTTATTGTCCATTGTACGCAGCCTCTTTAACATTAGAAGATAGACCGCCTTTTGAACTCATTAGCTACACATTACTGTTATGGGCCATCAGTTCATATTCACTAATTCAAATTGCCATGCAAAATTACAATTTGGAGAATGGAGAGCAATTGTAGCGTGAAACGAAACAAATGCAGTGATTTCATTTGACGCCGAACACGCAAGCGAGGGGATTCAACAAGAAAACGACTGATCTACTCCAAGATGAAGAGCACTCCGAGTTGGGCAAATCACATATTCCACATATTATTTAATAAAAAACACCCGCCCTGTTTGTTTATGTGGAATACATCTCTACAGTCCCAATGAACTGCCTTGTCTGTAGATTAACAGTGGAAAAAATGAGGGTAATTCTTAATGTCCTGTTGTTTTACTGATCAAGAAAGACTATGCCATGAAATTATACATTTCTCTTTATAGCGGTTTGAGTCGACATGAATTACATTTTAAAATCTTTTTAATGAACTCCATTTCTTTCTTTCAGATGGTCATTGTTTTAGTTACTGAGAGTTGTATTGCATCATTTGGGCACTTTACTACCTCTTGCTAGAGATAAGAAGCAGTCATTCGCATTGCCATTTTGTGGCTCTCAGATTCCTAATTATAAGTTGAATAATGGACTCAAAGTATTAATGAAATAAACTGCACACCTTTAGACGTACGTAATAGAACTGGTTACAACGGATGAAAATAATGTATTAAAGCTGAAGTGTATTTAGTAGTGAAAATGATGTGTTACTTTTCTTCTCTGCAAATATTTTCTCTCGATATTTGGTTTGAAAGCTTTACTGTACTATAATATTCGCAAACATACATGGCATGGCATGGCGAGACACAAACAAATCAGCTTAAATAAACAAATGGTAAATGAATTTTGCTCTCTTTATTAGAAGAATGAAATTTCGTCAGACCTCAGATACTCAGAGATATAGTGCAATAGAAATATATTAGCCGGAGAAAAAAATCACTATCAATCTACTCATAAATGCTTCAAGTTTGCCCTATCTTCAAGAGGTTAAACCAACATTACTCATGATTCGCACATCATAGGGCGAAAAAATCCGCGACTGGCTGAGGAAAGCGCAGATGCTATCAAGTAGTATTTACTAGGCTGTCCGGGTGACGCCGCGTCCATGGCGAAGGTGCCGACGGTTGCGGACGGTGCCGACGGTTGGCGACCGAAACGTCGGCACCTTCGCCATTGACGCGTCGTCACCCGGACAGCCTAGTAAATACTGACTCCGCCTACGCTCTCGCCATCAAGTAGATCCTCCGGGCGACGAGGCGGAGGCGCTGTCGAAGGCAGCGGCGGAGTGGAAGTGTGAGACGGTGATGGAGGAAGAAACAGAGGCTGTGGCGATGGAGGCGAAGGCGAGGGTGGCGTGGAGGCGGAGGCGGGAGCAACGACGGGGTAACGCCCGCAAGACAGCGGCAAGGCCAGCCTCCCTCGCACAAGGCCAGCGCTGTGGGCGCGCTTCGATTCATAAGCGACCGCAGCCGACCCCAACACAGCGCCTGCCGCGCGGGCCTTTCACCGGCTACCAGCGCTGCCAAATAATTTTTTTCTTCTTCTTTGACTAAATGCGTTTCTACATACTGGCCGATCCAGGGGAGGGCCATGGGGGCTATGCACCCCCTCCCTGAAAGACAACGAGTTTTCGTTTTTCCACCATTATTTAGCAAAATTGATTTAAATAATTATGTAATTATTTAAACAATAGTATTGTATAATATCGTATCTACAGTACATATATAATATATAATATAACAAATATATTTATTATTTAATAAAAATCTATGATGGCCCGCTCCAAAATGATCGGCCCTGTTCTTACAGATACCTAAATGGTATTATTTGTTTTTACATCAAATTCCGTGTTCGTTAAAAGATGATCCCACATCAGGAAAACCAATTCTGCGACGATTCTAGTCTTCTTTTCCAAGACGACAGGGAAGATACGGGAGAAACGTTTTCTATTCTTTCGTTCAGCGATTGCATCGCCTCCACGTCGTTAGTCAGGGAGTGAATGAGAGGGAGCGGCGGCCGGATAGATGACAGACCCGGGCCGCTCGCTCCGGTTCAGGCGACGAGGGGGCGCCGCCGCTGCGCGGGGAAAGCGCGGTTCCCGTCGCCGCTCGCGTCGCCTTATCCCGTTTGACAGCGAAACCCCGCGCTCTCTTCTGCGTTTCTTCATCCCGCGATCGCAATCTGGGCTTCATTAATTATGCCGCCTCGGGGGAGGCCAATCACCGCCTCCAAGATTTAGGAAACGCCGGGAAGCTGAAGAAATGTCTTGCGAAGGCAAAGGCACTGGAAATAGTGACTCGTTCGGTTTCTTTTACGTCAAAATGTCGCTCTTGGCGAATTTCATTCACGTTTCATCTTACCATTTACTTTCAGGGTTACGTTCCATGCCATTTCATAAAAAAAATAATACGTCTACACATTATTCCGAAACAAGAAGTATAGACATTTCAATATACACAAGTTTAACAGCGTATGTAAATAATAATATTAAAAATTAGGTAAAAATAAGAGCCCGCCAAAGTGGATATTCTTTAAAGGAATCTTCCAGTGTCCTCTCAATTGAGTTGTTATCCACTGATGTGGATGGTCTGAGGGAGAAATACTGTTACAATAAGTTCCGGACATTAGGGGACCCACCCCTCCGTTCCATACCCCTCTGGCAGGTCTCAGTGAATGGATCTAAATACTGGCCATATCACAAAGCTTTAAAAGGATCCCTTAACGACGTCTCTAGATGACGTGGGAGCTTAATGGTTCTGTAGATGGTATGAGGCTGCCCTTTTAGACACTATACCATCGAGAAACAAAATACCTTTTAATTTAATTTTTTTTCAATCTACCACGAAATTCATCTCCCAAAATTGCCCAAGCATATCTCGTAAGCGAATCTCTGGCCATTTAATTTGAATTATCTTACACTCACTGTTTGCCTATCTCAGAATAGGACACATCCATATCACAAATACGAATGGTGGAAACAGCTGACTAACGATGAGCGATTATGGTCAACAGAAAGCGCTTTGTAGATTAGATATGCATTTGAAAGAGCTTCCCCACGGTTTCCAGTACACCATCCTTAGGCTTGAAATGACATGTAAATGTTTGCAAGTTTACAAATCAAGTGGAGCATTTTCAGTCCCAGATCACCAACCCAGAAAGTAAACCGAAAGACAAATATAAATAAATGCCAACAGTTTTGTGCGAGTCCCGGGACCAGCCGTGACAGAAAGGGCCTCCGCATCGTGAAGCTTTCCAAGTAGCCAGTTGCGGGTTACAGAGACTGTAGCGACAGCGAGCGTAATGCAGTGAAAATAGCGATGCGACATTGATGTCATTGTTTCTAAAACATCGATGTATTAACGCCGATGGGTTTTTTTTAACATCAATGTATCGTGATGGAGGTTCTTTTTCTTTTCTGATGTTTTGTTTCTAAATGAAAAATTCTCATGATCACAATACTGTAAAAGTTAAAATATGAAATTATAATTGATGGTACACTGTAGTTCTTGTGTTGGCTGTAGGTACTACTTTCATCGTTCACTCTCTTTCGACCGAGAGGACTTCCATGCCCTCGTATTTCCTCTTTCTTCATATTCATTTCGCACATTGAGATATGGACCACAAATAACAACGAATTGATAAACACGAACCGTCAAATTACATTTTAATGCACACGAATTAGCGGTTACCAAAGCAGTCTAAAAAGATCGATGTTCAAAAATAAAATCGATGGTTTTTAGACGATATATTTTTAACACCGATATTTTGTTATCGATGCCGCATCTCTAGTGAGAGTAACACTATCCAATATCTTCTGTAGCGCCAGCGCAGTGCAGGGGAATGAGGGCGCGAGCGGCTCGTTGGCGAGCGGGGGAGGGGGAGGGGGGGCACGGCAGAGGCTCCGGCCGCCCGCAACCGTAAAGTGACACCTCCCTATTAGGCGGTCTCCGCTTGATGCGGCTGTGTGCTCCGAATTCATTAGGCAGGGGAAGTGGCGGCGGCGGCGGCGGCGGGGCCGGGCCGGGCCGGGCCGTGCTGCTGTGACAGGCAGCTTCCGCCTCGGGCACGGCGCGCCTTCACCGCCCTTGCCACTTCCCGCCGCCGCCGCATAAATACGATAACCTCTCCGTAACGCCTTATTTCCTAATTGTGGACTGCTATAGTATGGATTAGCAGATTATAATACTAGTTTATTTGATTCACTGTAGTATGTTTCTATTGTAATGAGTGGTTCTAGTCTAAAGAAGAAGAAAAAATAATCCCCATTTAAAGCAACCTAATAAACATATTTAATTTCAAATGATTATTTCTTCATTCACAAGCAAATCTGTTTACTTCATTTGCAAGTTCCGAGATCGACAACTGATGAAACACTGTACAGGACGGATAAGTAAACAATTCAAGAGTCATCCGCCATTTTTTCATGAGAACTGTCCTTATAAGTAACTACGCTCTTTGTCGTTAGCTTTCGATATATCTCAATTATATTGAAAGACAAAAAGTTGACAGTTATCTTATGTTTATGAAGTATGAGATTAACTTGCGAAGTAGCTTCCCTACAGTTCTATTTTTCAAAATTTCTATGAAGAATTAATACAATTGCAATACGATTATGCTCGCCAAACGTTTCTACTTTTCTCTAACGCACATTCATATACCCATGCTTGTTTGTTTTTAGTTCTTTTTTTTTAAAAAGAATCTTAACTTTCAAAACAATAATTATTTCTCATACAAACCGTAGACGTGAATGATGTGCGCAGAGAAACGTTCATAAACGCAAATTATCAGTTGACGGTCTCCTAGCAATCAATCTCTCAGTTCACAACAAGATTAGCTGATTTTGCACGTATACTGCAGCTTCTGATAGCCATTGGAACGAGAACCGACGAGCGCGGGTTACGACACACGTGCAAGTAATGAAAAAGGCTCCTGTCAGGCAGGCTCTGAATCATAAATTTCTAGGATGCATTCACTTTCAGATTTCATAGAGCTACACCGGCATTCAAGAACTGAATATAGGTTACATGAAGTTTCCTCATGTCCTTTATGTACGATTTTTGATGTATCGTTGTATGTGACCACAGTGCGGGATCATTTATTCTCATTGTACCATACTAGCAACACGTGCATGGAGATATTTATGAACAAGAGTTCGACGTGTCTTGATTCGCCTATAAAGGAAATTCTTAAGTTCAACGACCTCAGTGCGAAAGGTTAGAGGACGTTCTTATTATTTTTGAATACGCCCAGGGATAACTGTACACTACTGCTTTGTTTTCTCGTGAATATAACGTGAATATAAAAAGGTAACACAATATTACGAAATTGCACAAAAGAATCACGTCAAAGTGAAGACTGGTTCAAGAAAAACGGAAACACATTTCCGAAACGCCCAAAGTTGTGGTGAACGCATGCGAAACTCTTAGTAGAAATATCATCGATGAAGTCGCAATTTCCGTTCACGATGCAAAAAGTAAAAAAATAATCTTCCCAACTCTCCAGTGTTTCGTCGAAGTCTATTAGCAGGATACTTCCACAGTAACAGAACAACATTTGAAGGATTCGTAGAGACAACGGACGAACATGTGTGTCATGCCATTCGAAATACTTAAGTCGCTATCTGCCGTAGGAAAAATTAATAACCCAAATATGGACAATTGAACAAAAGGTTTTCGATAGTACTTTCAACATACAACATAAAGTGATATGCTATAGGAGAAGAATATGAAAATAATAGTTCTTGTCGTGGGTTCAGTGTAGATAAGAAAACAAATCTAACAAAGTTGTTTGGAAGGCCGAGATCGTTAAGGCAGTAGTCCCGTAGCGATCTCGATCTAAAGGATTGTGAGTTGGAGTCCCGTCTCGGGCATGGTCGTTTTTGTGTTCGTCCTTTCACCCCTCACCATCATCATATCACATCATACAGTTCACCATATCGTTAATCTATAGTGGTCGCTAATAACGTAGCAGTTGATGAGACCTTATTATATTTATATTAGTGTCCAAAAAGTAACTCGATACAGTAATTAGCGAATAACAGTCGTACTACAAGAAAAGATTAAAGCTTTGCGTTTTTGTGTTATCCAACTGATACCACCCGAGACGCTGCGAATGCCGATCCCAAAACAATTATACACATGTACTCACTCGTGCACACACTGTACTGAAATATGAGCCACCAGTCCCGTCGAGGTGCCAAGGGATCCTGAATTGAATTGATGCCTTACTTTGCGTGGCGAGACTCGGGCCATCAGGCCCGCTCTTTTGTCTGACCACGCATATTTCACTCACTAGCGGAGAAAGGAGGTATTTCTTCGGCGACGAAACAGGCGATTTGAATTTAGCTCAGAGGCTTCATTTAGGCTTGAGTATCTTTTTCACGCAGTGAACAGTAGCATGGGACAGCCGGCTTTACTTCCCCTTCGAAGGAAGCAGTAGAAAGGGTATAAAATCCATGGCTTCGATCAATTTTGAACCCGCGAAATTGGGTGTAACAGTCCCATACACCATCGGCGCCGGCCGGCCGATTCTGTTTTTAAAATCCACGCTCCTCCGCATCAAATATTTGTTCCAGCTCCACCACAGGCGTCTCCCTCCTCAGCCTCCTCATCCTGGCAGGGCGTCCCGGCGAGGGCGCGCCCGCGGAGCATCCTCGCCCGGCGACAAAAGCGACAGTGACGCATTGCAGGCGGACGGCGGCGAAGGCGGGGAGGAGGAGGCGGAGGAGACGCGCGCGTGAGGAGCGCGCACGGAGGAGGAGGGGAGGAGGGGAGGAGGAGGAGGAGGAGGAGGGCGGCGCGGCGGAGTGGAGGAAGAGGCGGGGGTGCGGAGGAGAAGAGGTAAGAGAGGCGGTAGGAAGAGCGTGGCGGAGAGGCGCGAAGTAGCGCGGAGGAGGAGGCCGGTGCGGGAGCGCAGGAGGAAGGCGGGGAGCGCAGGAAGGAGAGGGCGGCAGGAGGAGGAGGAGGGCGGCGGCGGTGGCGGAGGAGCGCAAGGAGGAGGAGGCGCAGAGGAGGAGGAGAGGCGAGGAAGGAGGAAGAGCGCAAGGAGGAGGAGGAAGGAAGGCGGCGGAAGGCGGCGGCGGAAGAGGAGGAGGAGGCGGAGGCAGAGGAGGTGGCGACGGAGGAGGAGGAGGAGGCGAAGTAGGCGGAGGCGGAGGAGGAGGCGCAGGAGGAGGAGGCAGCGGAGGCGGAGGCGCGGGGCGTGCGCCGTCCATCAGATGCCGGTGGCAGCCGTCGCCGCAAGAAATGCCCCGCCGCAGCTGCCCATTGTCCTCGCCCAGGTTGCGATTGCCTACTTGGTGAATTTCGCAATGGCCGCGTTTCGTTCTGACACACAGGATCGTTGCTGGATCTATAACATCAATTTCACGGGCACGAAGGTCTCCTGAAGTTCTGCTAAGAGGAAAATAGTACGTATAAGGCATTTTTTCCCAGGGAGTTTTACTTTTTTTTAGAAACAACCTAATAAAAATGAAGAAAACTAGGTAACTAGGTAGGAAAGCGAATCTATGTATTTTTTTTTTTTGGTCACCATAAAATGTCACATCCGTTTTAATGGATTTAAACAATGCAGCAGTTTTACTTCTATCGCAAAACAATTATCTGTACATTGCGTAAAACAAAGGAAAAAATTAAAACAAAATAAATAATCATTCTTATCTATAATATATTGGGGTAGGAATGTGGAGGTGAATAATATATCACTTCGCCAAAATTATTTCTTCAGGCGGTTTTCATTACTTTTTGTCTTTCCAGAAGCGTTAGTTGAAGTAACACGTGTTTTTGAAAATAGACCCCTCATGGAGAAAGGACATTACACAGATGGTGTCTAGCCCCTGTGGTCTGAAGCTTGTAAACTCGCGCATTTGTGTAGAATATCTCTCGCTTACGAACTAAAACTATGCCGTGTAAGTTCACAATAACCCTGCCAATATTATATAGCGGTGTACCAGATGTAGATGGAAACATACAATAAAACGAGGACCGACAATAATGATATCTCATTGTCTTTGTGAATAACCGGGATGATGGTGCCAAAACACGGCGAATAATGATTTATTTCAAGACCCTTTTTGTAAAACGTTGAGTTTCTAAACACTAAACCAAAACTATATCCTTATAAACAAGAACCATTCAGGGAACCACGATTACTTTAAGCACGCTTTTGTCTTCCCATTTATCCAAAATTCTCGTGAGGTTGCATGCGCGTGGGGAGAGCGCCCGGCGGGCGCCCGGGCACCAAGGACAGTGCGGAGCGTCCGCGGGCGGGCCCGGCGACGCCCCGCGCATGCTAAGCGCCCCCGGCCCCGCCCCAGCGCCCCGACGCCGCGCGTCGCGACGCCACCGCCGCAGCAGCGCCCGGACAACTGCAGGCCCCACTCAACGTGGCCTCCAACTGTTTACAAACACCGGAAAGCACTATGCGCTTCTGCAGGCTGAGGCCTGCCACCATGTTGACAGATTCATGGATATGTTGTTTTGGACACTTGAGGTGGAGTCTGTCGTCCACCGCTGAGTATCGATGTCACCGACCGACGCAGGGACTGGGCTCAACGTGACCCAAGGCCGACAAAGAGAGACTTGCGTTCAGATTCTCCGATATGTAAAGGTTTTATGGGAAGTATCAGAATTCCTACCTTCTTCCTAGATGCTCAAAATCTTCTTACGGTAAATCGAACATCTATTTAACTCATGCCATCAGAAATATGGAAATGTAAATCATTTAAAAAATAATATACTATAAATCATCTACAGAAACGCTAAAAAAAGTTTTCTTCGCAATCAGGTTGCAATGGGTTTCTAAAAGGTTCTTCTTGTCAATCAAGAATCACAATCCAAACACAGGACTTGCGTAACTCCTCCTTAAGAAAGCTCCTCGTCGAGTTGCGTTGGGAAGCAGCTCACTTTCTAATCTCAGGTCGCGTCAAGAACACTACGCAGTAAGTTGCGACACTATTTCAAACATCTCTGAAAACAAGAAAAGTATTTAAAAATGCATTCCAATTTTTCCCCAGCATGAAATACTTCGAAATTCCTCTCTCTCTTTCTGCGCTTATCTGCGCGGCGCGGATCTGGCGTGTCCTGCAACAAATTGCAGGAAACGCGTTTCCACAGTCGGGATACGCCGGCCCCATATTTTAAGCGAGCTTCCACCGCCCATTACGTCTGAGGGAGAAGGCACGTTACCGGCGACGCTGTAATTCGTTTCGGTTTCGAAATCAGAACACGTCGTGTCCGTAACGAGACAGGCGGCTGGTCCGTGACGCCGTCGCTGCCACGCACCCGCGGCGGTCTCTCAAACGCACGCGCGTGCTTAGCTCGCACGCGGCTGGCAGCCGCTCGCCCAACACGCCGCACGATGACAAAATGTAGCGCGTGTTGCAATCAACGGCAGTTGGATCCTCGGGGGTAACATTAGTTTTAAGCTACTTCTTACATTCACCATCTTTCAATTCGTATGAATGCTCGACGCAATATAGATTATAAGTAAGCTTTATCCTTCACAGTGACGGTTCGCCATAGTTTTTATCACAGGTTTCTTGTCAGGTTATTTATTGCGTGACACGTAAGTCTGTAAGAGTGCAGCTTGCCAAGTTAAGCGAGCAAAAGTAATAATGTCTGTGCTATCCTGCTTTTCTAATTAGCCAGGGAGGGGGAGGGTTCTGATTTCTTATTTCCAATCGGCCGTTCCGTTCCCTCATCTCCGCCTTCGGCCGAGCCAGCGAGACGCGAGGTAGCGGATGGGCGTGCGGCTGTCTGCGCTCGGCGCTGACTGCATCCAACGACTTCCGCTTCCTTTCGCGATTCCTCGCGGTGACTCACCGGCAACGCCAGCCGCCTCGGTGCTCGCGACACAACTTCTTCCACGTTTCGCGACTTAAAATGTTCTGTAATACCCAACGCAGAGTTTGTTTGCGTTGGCATCATCCAGGAGCATTTGGAGACAAATTTAGAGTGAACCTCATGTTAGTTGACTTCGTGTGTAGTGCCATTTGTGCATGAAGTTAGTACGGCTTACTTCCTATTATCACTTGAAGTCGTAAATCGTAGATAATCCAGGAAGGGAAGCGGAGGGTGTCCTTCAAAAGTGTGTAGTGTGTGCACGAATAGATGTCGCGACTTATTTTTTAAACGTATATCAAATATATTTCATTTTGAAAATTAACGCTTGATTCCACTATGGATATACATCACGTCAATTGGGACAATTTGATTTCGAGTAGTAGTTTCGATTTCAAATAATGCAGAATATTTTTAAATATTATTAATTGCCCGTGCTTTAAAAAAATGTATAGTGTGAAATTGTGAACATGTTAGGACTTACTGATTCCACTCATATCTGAATGGTATAGACAACATTTTCATATTTAACTGATTATGAACTTTTCCCAGCTAAATGAAGAAAGTTGTCGGAAGCTAGATTCTTCATTAGCTACCTAACATATACTCAAATGGTCATGTTTGCGAGGCTCCTCCTATCCTTGAATCTCCTTCAGGGATATATTCTTGTAATGAGCATCATCCACGGCTAAGAGTGAAGCTACGTCTTTCACGAAGCAAATTTCTCTCAACTCGGATCTAATCAATGCTAAAGTAGTCAACAACACTGGAGTACCTACTCGCAGTCACTCAGCAATGAACACGTGAAAAAATTGTTTATGATCTCATAGTGTCTTCTTCTAGTGTAAAATATGCTATGAGATTTGAAGAAAGAATTGTAAGTCAAAAATATACACTCCAATGATATTTCCTGTCAAGTGAAAATGAGACACATAATTGAAATCTAGGTCTATTTTATTACCAGTTAGCATTTACGCGACATTTTCTTGTCCTAATACAAGCTCACCTTAGACCCCTTCCCAGCGCCTCCAGATCTCCACATTCTCACTCTAACTGGAAGGCAAAGTTGAGCGGATTATGACTCACCACTCGCGAAAACTGAGTGAACCCAATGGACATGGAGATATATTCATTTGAGATTTAACTCTCTAGTGCGCGTTAATGAATGTGTTGTACCTAACAGGGTGATAGGAAATCGAGCAAAAGCTCACTTAGATATTGAAAATAGCTTGTCTCAAGTCTTCAAAAAGTTATGGTGGCGCGATGAAATAGTAATGCAAAATTACTTTGAACTATTCCCCAGTTTCGTATTCCCACGAGCAAAAGAAATGTTACATAAAACAGAGTCCCATCTACCTACTCCTCAATGCAAACGTACGCAAACATGCAGGAAGAGCAATGCACACGCAACCACAAATACGGAGCTTCGCATATTTTTCCGACCTCGCCGCTCCCGCCGGCAGTTGTCGGCCTCTCGAATTACATCGCGCAGGGCTCTGGCCGCCCCGAGTCGGCGCGTGCGGTTTTCCGGCATCTCGCATCGCGGGCGGTTGCGGTGAGCGGCCGGAAGAGCCGAGGGCGGAGACGGCGGTGAGGGCGGCGAGGGCGGCGAGGGCGGCGAGGGCGGCGAGGGCGTGCGCGCCTGGCGGGAGCGGGAATCCCGCGGGGTCCGTCGCCCACCGCCCTGCGCGCCCCGCCCGCCCGCAGCCCCCG
>BOPP01000257.1:604643-636524 GCA_017312745.1 Gryllus bimaculatus | reverse complement strand
AACGAAAGAATAGATAGAGAGGAGGAGCTGAAGAAACGGGTCAGTGATATCGGGTCAGGAGAACGGGTGGGGAAACGGTGGCGAGGGAACAGGGGGCGCGGGACCGGAGGCGGGGGAGACGGGACGGGAGAAGGGGAGGGAGACGGGGAGGGAGAACGGTGGAGGAAACGGGACGGGAGAACGGGACGGGAGAACGGGACGGGAAGAACGGGACGGGAGAACGGGACGGGAGAACTGGAGAGGAGAACGGGGGAGCGGGGAGGGAGAGCGGGGCGGGAAAGGCCGCGCCGCGGGCCGAGCCGCCTCTAATGACCGCCAAGACATTCCGATAAATAATGCGGTCAGCGCTCGTGTCCAGCCTTCGCTCGGCCTAATCGAACAACTTCTCATTTTACGTGCCTCGCTGTGAAAAGCGATTACCCCAAGCACTTCCTCTCATTAAACGCTAGCCGCGACCTTGTGAACAAGGCAATTCAATGTAACAAGCATTATACTTATGTGGACATTATTAACGAGAGATGCGAGACAGATAAGCAAAATTAAGCCTCTGATTCTTCGCCACTCAAAGCAACAATGGTCTCAATTTCTCTACAGGAATGTGGGCGCTTGTGATGGGCATTTCGTCCTCAGATCTCTTTAAGCTGCGGGCCCAAGCGCGCGTAAGAGCTTTGCTCTTTTAATTGTTGGACAGGAAACAGGTATTTTGTTTTTATTCTTGACGACTACTTTTGTGGTTTGATGAAAACACGGAGCTGGAGCTACACAGAGCAGAATTCAATGAATTTATACTCAGTGGTTCAAGTGATTGAGACGGACGGACACGCACGCACGTTGCACCCCCCCGATTATTTAATTGGCTACATTTAAGATTGGAACACAATAATATGTGAAAATTTGCAAACTTTAATTTTCTCTTTTTTCCAACATTAGTTTCCTGATGAGGGTATTTCCAAGACCTATCGTTCCTGCGGCCTTTGTGTGACTCTGAGGAAATTGTATTGATAGAGTTAAGCAGCGAACCACACGCAATTCAACGTAAAGTATTGGATTTATAACAATTTCTCTTTATTAAAACACCATTGATGTATATAAAGATCTTCAAAACGTCCTCCATATATATCAAAATCTATTCTGAAGCATATTAAGTTATCTAATGGTGATAGTGTATCTTTAAAAGTCAAAGCACACCAACGATGAAAGAGTGGAAGAATAGGAATGTATATAAATGTTTAAGTAGATATCAACAGGTCATAAGGAAATCACGCAAATGGGATTCTGCTAATATCAAATATTATTGTAACATTGTAAGCTTTAAGGCAACCAAATCGGCATTAAAATACACTTCTAATTAGTTTTTCATCAGTGGTTCAAGAGCAGATGATTTACTTGGATGCAACAAAATACTTTCGAAAAGAAGGAAGACGAAGGGCAGTCCACAGCAGCCTTTATTGAGCGGGTTGCGGCGCCGTTATTAGTAAAAGGCTGTGACGTGGTCGGATTCGTGGCGGGGAGGAGGGAGGGGCGAGACAAGAGCGGGGCAAGACGGTGACCGGTGGGAGAGACGGGACGAGGCGGGACGAGGCGGGCGAGCGAGAGCGGGACGACGCGGAAGAGACGGGTGCGCAAGAGGGGTGACGAAGGCGAGCAGGAGAACGCTACCGAGTCGGGATACGCGGGGGGAGTCGGATAGTAGGAGACGCAGGCGAGCCGGGATACATAGGGCGAGCGAGGTCAGGGGCAGGCAGAGATATGTGGAGTACGTCGGAGCGAGAGGGGAGACGCGAAGCGGGCCCGGTAGTTGCGTGGCGGGGCGGAGAGACGTGGGGCGAGCGGGGGAGCTAGGGAGGACGCAGGAGAAGCGAGGCGAGTGGAGTGGGTTAGGAGGCACCGCCAAGGCAGAGATGTGGGGCGGTCGGAGCGAGACGGGACACGAAGGAGCGGCAGTAGTTGGGGGCGGGGCGGACAGACGCGGGCGAGGCGGGGAGGCGCGGGGAGAGAGGCGTGGGGCGAGCGGGGGAGCTAGAGAGGGAGGCGGGAGAACGCGGGCGCCGCCCAGAAGGCGGGCGGGTGGGGACGACGCGGGACGCGGGAAGCGCGCGGCCGCGCCTTAGAATGGGCAGGACGCGTGGGCGCGCGGCAACGCGGGGCGGAGGGCGCGGGCGCGGCTGGGCGAATGGGGCCGGGCGGCCGCGGCGAGCGCGTGCCGTTGCCAAGTACCACACCGAAGGTCGGCCGCCACCGCCGCGAACGCTGCGCGACGCGCCAGGCAGACTCCGAAATTTACAATGCGCGCCGCCAACGCCCGTGCGTTCCTTCCTTTTGTGCTCGAGGAGAACAAGTCAGAGGACGACGGGGATGTGGAGGTTAATTATAAAAGCTACGACAGGAATTCAAGAATGAAAAGAATCCAGAAAGGTGGAGAAGGGAAAGGTGTTGGAAGAGGAATAGTAAGAACGGTTTCATAAATTAATGAGTCCAGACAATGAGACAAGAAATTTCTAGTAGACAAAGTAGAGAAGAAGAGTATAAAGACATGGTCTGGAGGATGGGGGGTCGATAACCAAGTAGAAGATATTATAATAAATAAGATAAAAGTGATGTAATAAGAAAAACATGATATGATGAAGGATTGCTACCGAGCAAGAAACACCAGCCCAAGCCACCCGAAACGAAAAAGAGCCAAACGGAAAGAAGGACGAGCCGGGTATAGAGACTAGCGCCCAGCGCGCGCAGCGGCCGGGAGCGGGGTTCGCGAAAGCGCTTCAGCGCCTCCTGGCAAGTCCAGATCTCGCGGCGGCGGCGGAAGTGGGAGGGGGCGGGGGCGAGGGCGGCGAGTGGCTTGCAGCGTCACGGCGCGGCGCGCGCGGGCCGCTGGGCGGCGTTCACGCGGGGCCGCGGAGTGGTCGGTCACCGCTTCGGCACGGGGGGCGCAGCGCGGTGGAAGAACGCTTCTGCGCGAGGCCTCGCCCGTGGCGCCGCCTCTTTATCCGAACCCGCCTCGACCTCGCCTAGCCCCGCCCGACGTCCCCCTCGCCCCGCCTCACCTCGAAAGCTTTCGGAGCAGTGGGTGATCCAAGGTTGACCTCTCAAACCCTCCCTCACTGCAAGAAATGTTAGAGAAAAAAATATTTATTGTAAGAACAGTCGAAAGTACTAGCGAATTAGAATTACATGACTGGAACAGCAATTTTGCAGCCCATCGGATGACTGAGATCGCTAAACAGTAGTATCGTAACGATCTCGCACCGAAGGGTCGCTGGCTCGAGTCCGCCCTCGGGCCGTGGCCATAATTTCTCTTCGTCCTTCACCCATATCATCCAGTACCAACGTCATCCTACAGTAACGCGTAACGTTAAATGCAAAAAATGCACACGAAATAATACACCGAACAACCGACCTCAAAACTTACTTCCTATGCCTACATGGTAGTTGTCATTTTATCTTGCCGACAAAGCATCACTATCAACACGCGACCCAAATGACTTCCAGATTTAGAGCGGATAAAAGCACGGGACGGGAGAACGGGACGGGAGAACTGGGAGGGAGAACGGGGAGGGAGAACGGGGCGGGAAAGGCGCGCCGCGGCCGAGCCGCCTCTAATGACCGCCAGACATTCCGATAAATAATGGCCGGTCAGCGCTCGTGTCCAGCCTTCGCTCGGCCTAATCGAACAACTTCTCATTTTACGTCGCCTCGCTGTGAAAGCGATTACCTCCAAGCACTTCCTCTCATTAACGCTAGCCGAGACCTTGTGAACAAGGCAATTCATGTAACAAGCATTATATTATGTGGACATTATTAACTGAGATGCGAGACAGATAAGCAAACATTAATGCTCTGATTCGTTCGCCACTCAAAGCAACAATTGTCTCAATTTCTCTACAGGAATTGTGGCGCTTGTGACTGGGCATTTCGTCCTCAGATCTCTTTAAGCTGCGGGCCCAAGCGCGCGTAAGAGCTTTGCTCTTTTAATTGTTGGAGCCAGGAAACAGGTATTTTGTTTTTATTCTTGACGATACTTTTGTGGTTTGATGAAAACACGAACTGGAGCTGGTACACAGAGCAGAAATTCAATGAATTTATACTCAGTGGTTCAAGTGATTGAGACGGACGGACACGCACGCACGTTGCACCCCCCCCCACACACACACGCACACTATTTAATGGCTACAGTTTTAAGATTGTTACACAGTAATAATGTGAAAATTTGCACACTTTAATTCTTCTCTTTTTTTCACATTAGTTTCCTGATGAAGGGTATTTCCAAGACCTATCGTTCCTGCGGCCTTTGTGTGACCTCTGAGGAAATTGTATTGATAAGTAAGCAGCGCACCACACGCAATTCAACGTAAGTATTGGATTTTAAACAATTTATCTTTATTAAAACACACATTGATGTATATAAAGTCTTCAAAAACGTCCTCCATAAATATCAAAATCTATTCTGAGCATATTAAAGTAATCTATATGGTGATAGTGTATCTGAAAAAGCAAAGAATAGGCATCCCAGCACACCAAAGATAAAAGGCAAGTTGGAATTATTAATTATTAAGTAAATATCAACAATTAAGCAAATATCAATTATTAAGTAAATATGCAAATTATTAATTATTAAGTAAATATCAACAGGTCATTAAGGATATCACGCAAAATGGGGAGTCTGCTAATATAAATTGTTACTGTAACAAAATTGCACATTCTAATTAGTTTTTCATGTGGTTCAAGAGCAGATGATTTTACTTGGATGCAACAAAATACTTTCGGAAAGAAGGAAGAAGACGGGCAGTCCACAGAGCAGCCTTTATTGTAGCGGGTTGCAGCGCCGTTATTAGTAAGAGGCTGTGACGTGGTCGGACTCGTGGGCGGGGAGGAGGGAGGGGCGAGACAAGAGCGGGGCAAGACGGTGACGTGGATGAGACGGGACGAGGCGGGACGAGGGCGGGAAGACGCGGGAAGAGACGGGTGCGCAATGGGGTGACGAAGGGCGAGCAGGAGACGCTACCGAGTCGAATACGCGGGGGGAGTCGGAGAGTAGAAGGAGACGCAGGCGAGCCGGGATACATAGCGAGCTGGGCGAACGCGCGGTCAGGCACACGCGGGGCGAGGCAAGAGATGTGGAGTACGTCGGAGCGAGATGGGGAGACGCGAAGCGGGCCCGGTAGTTGCGTGGCGGGGCGGAGAGACGTGGGGCGAGCGGGGGAGCTAAGGAGGGACCAGCAGAGAAGCGAGGCGAGTGGAGTGGGTTAGGAGGCACCGACCAAGGCAGAGATGTGGGGCGGTCGGAGCGAGACGGGCAGACGAGGAGGCGTAGTTGGGGGCGGGGCGGACAGACGCGGGCGAGCGGGGAGGCGCACGTAAGAGGCAGAGAGGCGTGTGGCGAGCGGGGGAGCTAGAGAGGGAGGCGGAGAGACGCGGGCGCCGCCCAGAAGGCGGGAGCGGGCGCGGGGCGGGGCGGGACGCCGGGGAAGCGCGCGGCCGCGCCTTTGAAGGGCAGACGCCTGGCGACGTCGCGGTCAGCGCGCGGCACAGCGCGAGCGCGGCGCGGGCGCGGCGCGGGCGCGGGCGCGGGCGCGGCGCTGGGCCAATGGGCGCGGGCGGCCGCGCGAGCGCGTGCCGTTGCCAAGTACACACCGAAGGTCGGCCGCCACCGCCGCGAACGCTGCGGGCGACGCCAGGCAGACTCCGAAATTTACAATGCGCGCCGCCAACGCCCGGTGCGTTCCTTCCTTTTGTGCTCGGAGAACAAGTCAGAGGACGACGGGGATGTGGAAGGTAATTATAAAAAGCTACGACAGGAATTTCAAGAATGAAAAGAATCCAGAAGAGGTGGAGAAGGGAAAGGTGTTGGAAGAGGAATAGTAAGAACGGTTCATAAAATTAATGAGTCCATGACAATGAGACAAGAAATTTCTAGGTAGACAAAGTAGAGAAGAAGAGTATAAAGACATGGTCTGGAGGGATGGGGGGTCGATAACCAAGTAGAAGATATTATAAAAAATAAGATAAAAGTGATGTAATAAGTAAAAACAATGATATGATGAAGGAATTGCTACCCAGCAAGAAACACCACGCACAAAATTAGATAAAATGCCAAAAGCGGGCGATATACGATAAATGGAGGCGCGAGGAACTGGACCCAAGAGAGAAGACGAGGCCGAAGATCATAGAGACTAGCGCTCAGCGCGCGCAGCGGCCGGGAGCGGGTTCGCGAAAGCGCTTCAGCGCCTCCTGGCAAGTTCCAGATCTCGCGGCGGCGGCTGGAAGTGGGAGGGGCGGGGGCGAGGGCGGCGAGTGGCCTTGCAGCGTCACGGCGCGGCGCGTCGCGGCCGCTGGCGGCGTTCACGCGCGGGCCGCGGAGTGGTCGGTCACCGCTTTCGGAAGGGGGGCGCGAGCGCGGGTGGAGGAACGGCCTTCTGCGCGAGCCTCGCCCGTGGGCGCTGCTCTTATCTCGAACCGCCCTACCTCGCCCCGCCCCGCCTCCCCTCGCCCCGCCTCACCTCGAAAGCCTTCGGAGCAGTGGGTGATCCAAGGTGGGACCTCTCAACCCTCCCTCACTGCAAGAAATGTTAGAGAAAACAATATTTATTGTAAGAACAGTCGAAAGTACTAGCGAATTAGAATTACATGACTGGAACAGCAATATATTGCAGCCCATCCGGATGACTGAGATCGCTAAACAGTAGTATCGTAACGATCTCGCACCGAAGGGTCGCTGGCTCGAGTCCCGCCCTCGGGCGTGGCCATATTTCTCTTCGTCCTTCACCCCCTATCATCACCATACCACGTCATCCTCACAGTAACCGTAACGTTAAATGCAAAAAATGCACGGAAATAATACACCGAACAACCGACCTCAAAACTTACTTCCTATGACCTACATGGTAGTTGTCATTTATCTTGCCGACAAAGCATCACTATCAACACGCGAACCAAATGACTTCCAGATTTAGACGGTATAGAAATATATGTATGGCCGTAATCAAATACTCTCTTCTAAGCTGAATAAATAATGTTACAAAATCAATTAACACATTATTATCAATTTTTTGTGTGGAAGAAAAATATTATTATAGGGTCGAAATCTTACAGCTGGAAATATTGTTTCTATCAAGTATACGTATTTATGACTTGTAGAGTATATTCGTCATACAACACGACTGACGACTTGCAAAATTAACTCCAAATTATATTAAACAATCCCGTTTTTTGAATAGAATTGCGTCAATGAATGATGAATCTATTCTTTCAAGTACGTCTTCATAAGCACCTTGCCACATACCTCGCGAATACTTGGATTTGAGTTACCGCACACATGATTAGATAATACAGTTAAACAACCTGTCACACGGACAATGGCTCTAGAATTCATTTGGGAAGCTTTACGCTGTTACAGGATAAGTCTACCTGAGCAGAAGCAATAGCTTGAGAATTGTTATGCACAGAACACCTAATACGTAACAAAGTTGATGCCTACAGTTGCACGAAGCTCCTCTTGACTCACAAGTTCTACCCCCTTCAAGAGATACCAACGCACCGTTGGCACAGTGTCAAAAACACCGCTGCGGACAGAATTCAAAATGGAAACGCATTAAAAATGTCTTCATTTTAAAATACCCCTGCGTAATAGTGAGAGTACGAGGCACTGCCATAAATCTTCAGTCTCTTGGCCCGCTGTACACGCGTAAGAGCGGCTGCGACCGCCGCAAGGCTGCTCGTCCTTGACGTCCGACCAGAGGGTCGGCCGACCCAGACGAAACCGTTGGGGCCGCATGTGCGACACATCACGGTCGCGCACATGAACGCCACAAAAAGTCAGCCGGGGCATCGTAATCTGGCACAGTGTCTCAATCGTTTTTCAAGAGCCAAGCTTTCACAATATTTGCAGCAGCGTTGAATTTTGTTTAGCTGCTTTGGGTTCGCCACGACCATCGCTCAATTACGACTCCACTTCCTGTTCCCTTGTTTATATATATTTTGTCAATGCTGTGGCGAACACTTTTCGACCTTCACGCGTTGAGGTTGTATTCGACCGCATGGTGCAACAGCTACAGCTGTCTACCATGAAACATCCATATGACGACACTTTTCCAAGTCAGAACAATAATCCATTTCCATACACGTACGTAATAAAAATGTAAATTCTATAATTTCAGGTTGTGTAATGTAAAATGTATCTTTCTCCACAACACCGGCGTAAATATTAAATGAACGACTTAGATATTCAATTACGACAATCCAAGATATTCCAAGATATTCAATTACGAAAAGTTCTAGCAAATAAATCTTACCCAAAATTCGCCGAATTTAGGAACATCTCTATGCAGTATTTGATTTACTGCGAGTGTGCGTGTGCACGGATCCGTCACTCACAATTAGACTACTTCCCGTGCGCCAATTGAGACATATGAGATGTCATAGTGCCAATTAAACAACAATTAGTGTTGAAGTAGTATATCTTATTCGTTATCAGTGAAATCGCCATTATACAAAGAATAAACAAATATGATTACATTAAAACAAAGAACCATGACTCTTTGCCTACATCCGGTTAGGTCGAGCTGTGTGCGGTTGTGGAAGCGTGGCAGCACGGGACACGGCGAGGCGGAGCACGGGAGTGAGGCTCGGTTCTATGGGTTCCGACCGGGCAACCGCTACGACCCGCGGTGCGGTCGATCAATAACAATGTAACAGATACTCTTAAACCAGTACCTGCCGCCGGCGCCGCGAGCACGGACGTGGCCGGTGCGGTGGCGGAGCGAGGGGGGGGGGGGGTGGAGTGGGGCAAGTGTGGTGCGGGGGAGGGCAAGGGCACGGGAGTGCGGGACGGGGCGGCGCGGGGCAGGGCACGGGAGTGCGGGCGGCGCGGGCGCGGGGCGGGGCGGGGCGGGGGCGGGGCGGGAGGCGGGGCGGGGGGGGCGGGAGCGGGGCGGGGCGGAGCGGGGCGGGGAAGGGGCGGGGCGGGGCGGGGGGCGGGGCGGGGCGGGGCGGGGGAGCGACACCGGTGCAGCCGGCGCCTACCAAGAAGCCGGTGGCTCCTGCGGTTTATCCAGCGTCTTCTTTCGTACGCGATGGGAGGCCAAACGCTGGAGTCGCCGCGTCCAAGCGCTTCCCAGACGCACCAGCGAATCGCAGTTCCCACAACGAAATTCGCGTTGAGATTGCGCCACGAGGTAACTCGAAAGGAAACGCGATGTGTAGGTTTCCGAAGAAAATGAGAAGGGCCCAACGAAACATGGCAAATGTTTCGTAACGTCGCCAGTTGTTTTGCTGTTTTTCGTTCTTACAATGCGGAAAATTGAATACATTTCTTGGACGAAAAGAGACGAAAAAAAGCACGGTGTGAATTAATTGTTCCCGTGCGAACTTTAACATTTGTGAAAGGAATTCCCCCAGGAAAATTTCCTCCAGGAAAGGTTCCTATAACCAACATTGACGTGTCTGTTTCTTGGCAGGCGTAGCACTATACATAATGAAAATAGCTGTCGTTTTATTACATATTTTAATTACATTTCTAATACATTTCACGAAAGTTATAAAGTATTTGACAAAACGTGAATAAAGTCAATTTGGAAACTAATCGGTTAATAATAAAGGATCCCCAAAACATAGTTTGTTTCATGTTTAGAAGAATCTCTAGATTATGCACTCCCGAAACCAACAAAACTGAAAACTAAGTGACTCAAATTTCTGCGATTTGATTTGTTCCCTTTGTCCAAATGAGAAAATTGTACCAGAAATTCAACCTGAAATCTATCGATTTGTGACTGTGGTTTCACTGCGTGTTGAGGTAGTCGGTAACAAAGGCGAGATCCACGAAATCTTCCCTGCGGGCTAACCACAACGGACGTGCATTTCTTTGCGATGAAAGAACATTGTTCATCTTTTCACGTCTGCATCAAAAGAAACGAATGAAGATAATTTTTACTGTCCAACTTCGATATAAACAATACAAAAATCATTGTAATTCTATAGGAAAAACTGAGTTCCACTCCGAAGGCAATGAAACTTTTTTGAGACAATATACAATTGACAATGAAGTGTAAAGGAATTTTGCAATGTCAATTTGAATATTGTGCTACACAAGTAAAATTTACATTCTTGTACGGAGCACAAGATCAATTAAAATACTTAAAAAGAAAATTACCATTGGGATTTTTACAATTTAACACAAACTATTAAAAAACAATAGGCTTCTTGTTTATCGCGTAAAATGTATTCAAACGTTCACGTGCATGTGTAACGAATTGAAATGAAACACTCAAGAAATGAAACGCCATTCAGCGTTTTCACTGACAGGTTTGACAACATAATCTTAATTCCTCCACGGGTAGAATTTCAAATAATCGCGTTAAAATTCTACTAGGAACGACGGCGAAGAAATATATGCACATCCATTCGTTCCAGGGCGAGGCCTGGAGGTATATCTCAATTCGCTATCAGCCTAACGTTAGCGTACGTATCGAGCACGTGTGAGTCACCTCATGCATACACAGCAGCGAGGATCACGTCAGACAAGCGACTGAGACGATGAGGATTCGTATATTAAGTATTGACAGACAACCTGGCGTATTTCGCGTCTTTAATGTAACCCAATGAAAAATTGACTGGAGGGTGAAGTTTAAATAATTTAAAAATATAATTGAACACAATCACTAGGAATCAATCACATCCATCACCGGTATAACCAGCACATTTTCTTTTCAACTTTCTCTCACAGAGCAGGCTACACGATTGATCGGTTGGTCTTCAATCACAATTTTTGAGGGAGAAGTGAAACAAGCAGTAGACCTAAACACTCTCTTCAGCGTAAAAACAATAAAGCCACAAAAACGCGTTAGAATTCACCGCAGAGATCAAGGTACTGTAGAAACGTAACTCACGCCTCCGTTCCCACGTCCTTGCTTTGTGTACGTGACAACTGCAGACGAATCTGTGTCACCTCCTCCTCCTCCTAAATCTAGTTGTTCAAGCTGCCGCCGCCGAGAGCGCAACTGCGCTGGCATGGCGGTGGCGTCTGGTTGAGGCGTTAGCGGTTCCGGTAGCGGTTATGACAATAATAACGATCTGAATGGCATTCACATGGCGGCGAGCGAGGCCAGTAGGGCACGCGAGTGCAAGGGCGGAGTCAGGACATACACCTTTACATAACACGAAGATCTGCGAGTACTAGCGACCGCGATGTTAGTAAAGGCGGAGGTAACAGATGATTGTGGGGGTGCCTGGCGTTGGCAATGGAAGAGGCAAGAATCTCTTCTAGGCCAAAGCGTGACTGGGACTTTTGTGAGAGAAACGAACGTACTCTTATGATTTCGCCGAAGAAACGATTACGTATCTGCGGGTAAGTTTTTAGAACACGTCACTATTTCGAAAAAGTCTTTGATTCAGATTTTTTTAAATAAATAAAAAAAGACGATTTTTCTTGGCTGGTAGACATGTTATTTTGAAATTAAACATATAATACCTACTTGGTACGCAAGACGAATTTACAATCTGAAACGAAAATTAAACTCTGTATTCTATGAAAAACTCTGCAAGTTTTCTTCTTCTTCTTCTTCTTCTTCTTCTTCTTCTTCTTCTTCTTCTTTTACCGAATACCGCCCTACCAGTAGCACTTTAATCGGCTGATCTTCTCCAACCTCAGCCCAATTCCAGCCCTCTCTCTTCACCTCACCGATTTCACGTTTTAATCCTGCCTTTACACCTTCTTTTTTAAAATCCTTTTTGGCTGTACGCGAGCAACATCCACCCAAGTCGTACCGGCGTCGACCTTGCCTTGTAACATAACTCCACGCCCCGAGCGCCGCCCCTCCGGGGTCACTGCTCGCGCGGCGTGCCCCGCGCCGCCACGCCCCTCCGTCGCTCTGTATTTGGCGTCGGCGCCAATTCGCCAGTCACTCGCCGGCCGAGCGTTTTTCTCGCGGTGGCCGGGGCGCGCGCCCGGGATTCGCAACCGCCGCCACTCGCGCCTCGTCCATGAAAGGCGCTGCACCGGCGCGCGCGCCGCCTGGGACGCCGTGGAGGGGTGCCGTGGACGGGCGCGCTGCCAGGGAACGGGGCGGGGAAGAAGGAGCGGAGCTGCCGCGCGGACGTGGACAGGCCGACGCTGCGGCCTCTGCGTGCGCCTTTGGGGTCTCAATTCTTACAACTCGTTTCTTTCAACTGCAGGTGAAGTTAATAACTTTCAAGTGCACTCGTCAGGCCGAATGCTTAATTTTCGTCCAACAACTCAAAATCGTTTATTAGATTCTCATTAATTCAGAACTTAACAGATTTATCCGGAATTCATCTGAAATATCGTTTCTTTTTTTTTTTTCTCTCTTTTTTTTCTTTTGGCCACACCTATTAAACAGCAAATCTGACGCGATTAACTCGGCGTTTATTTTGTGTGTCTAATTTAATATATCACGATTTGGAGCTTCGAAATGAGAAAATATTCTAATACTCTCAAAGACGTCATAATTTGAATCACAACAAAGAGCAAATACAGAAGTTGATTAGAAGGTATTATTTAATATATTTCACTCCATCTCAGATCATCATAGCATTCCTACAATCGTTTTACTAAGCTAAATACACTTCGGGGATGAAATGAAAATGTTATTCTAATTTCATTCCTTCTTAATAATTAATTCAAAAAATTCCATAATGTAAAGCCCCTACAATATATTATTTTCTTCAATTTTAATTAAGAATTTCAGAAATTAAATTACGTAATTGTAAAGAATGCAAAGAATATAAAGGCTGTGAGAAGAGTTTATTAAATGATCAGGGAAGCTGTGAAATTGAGCTGTGCGTAAGGTGTCAAGGCAGCGTTTCACAAAGGATGATGTTGCAAATGAATTTGGAGTCTTGATAAATGAAACGAAAACAAATGCTGAAATTTGATCTCACACAACTTCTTTGGTTAAGAAAACCATTGGAATTTCTCATCTCAATGGATGCCATAATTATTCATTTTACGTATTCACAAATAAAAAGCTGCAAACGGAAAAAACAAGATTCAGAACATGAAAGATCCTTTAATACGCAAAATGGTTGCTGTCAGGCAAACATTCCAGTAAAATATCCTTTGCATTACGATAAATAACAGCAGCGTCAGGACAACGAACTCTACTAGTTTGCTACCGCCCCTCTTCGCCGAGATGTGTTGCGGCAAGCGTATTAAGAAACACGTCTTGTCCGAGAGAAGTGAATCACGCGCGACGCAAGAACCGTTTTCAATTCGCAGAAAGAAAATGCCGGACGTCACGACGACGGCGGCGGCGGCGAGAGAGCGAATTGCATCGGGACGCAATTCGTGACGTCACGCGCGTCCGTGGCTGCCTCGATGCCATGTAGGCCACGCGCTTCGCCCCTGTCGCCCAACCGCACGCGTTTCCGCCACCCACCCCACCCCGCTCCACTCCCGACCTCCCCTGGACGATGCGCGTATGCACGGGCCTGGAATGATGAAAATGAGGGCGTACTTTTAGGTAACCGTTTCAATGGATCCGATGAAAATAATTTGTCATAGTAATTTTTCCACTGCAACATTATATTGAAAATACCAGTCACAATGTTCAGAAATCCGTACATTGGTGAAGGGGATGACGTAGATTTATACAAATGCCATTCAGTAGTAAGGCAGTAGTTACAGTGGAAGGTATTCTGGCTGAAATTTCGGGCGGCCGAAGTCGGACGGACAAAACCAAACGTAATACAGGCTTGTCCGACTGACAATGGTTTCGGACACCATCGGAAGAAGTCTTTCGGGCTCACTACGACAATTTTCGTTTACCAGCACGCGTTTGAACGAAAGCGGAAAACGTCCAACGTCAGCCCACCGAATTTTCAGCCAAAATACGTTCCACTGTAACTGCTGCCTTACAACTGAATGTCACTTGTATAAATTTACATCATCCCCGTCACCAATGTACGGATTTCTGAACATTGTGACTGGTATTCCCAATATAATGTTGCAGTGCAAAAAATACTGTGCTACAATTTTTTTTCACTGGATCGACTAAACGCTGTATGCTCGTGGAAATATTGTAAAATGACTGAGGCAGGGAACCTTCGTCAGCTTCCCATTCCCCGAGGGCTAGTCGTCGGATGGAGCTGAGTCATTAATATTTATCTCAAAAACCTTTATACGAGTTTGATTCTTACTAAACGCCCAGTAATTACTAAATTTTGCTCTTTTAAAAGGTTTTAATATCATCCTCGTCTGTCTACAGGTAATTTTTTAAAACCCACTTTAATATAACTTACGTCAATTTGTGAAATTCACTTGTCCATCATTGTTTACCTTTTTTAACCGCTTGCTACCACCATTTCTTTTAGTTTAAAACAAGTAACTTCCGAAGTTACAAGGTTTCCGATTCTTCGTTGAACGTCGGTATTTCTGGCGTTTAGAGACATTACATAATCGCCACCACAATCGTGACAACTATGCATCATTACCGATTCCATTAGTAGCACATCTTCACTTTCACCATCACAAAGTTCTCCAACGCAACACTCACAGTATCATTATTTAAAAACATTCAAGCTTAAAAGAGAAGTTTTAAGATGTTCTTTCGTGAAAGGGGTCGTTCTCAACTGAATATCCTTCCACTGCGATCGCCCCCTCCCTGATGTTTCGTATTTTCCCCATCCGGAGAATATTGCCAATTCGCGCCATGTTCCCGGGCCGTCGTCTGGAGATCGTCGCCTGTTTCAGACGACCGCAACCGGCGCTGCTTCCCGACCAACCGCCGCGGGGGCGCCCCCAGCGGCGGCCGCCGCAACTCGTCACTACCGCAAGCGCGCGCCAGTCAACGTTCGTTTTACAGACTGACTTCATGGCGAATGTGTGCCGCCAGCCGTACACCGCGAGGCTACCTCTCGTTAGAACGGAGGTTCGCTATCTCGTGCGGTCCGAAGCAATCGTGCATTTTTTGGGCATTTTTCGTAGCCTAAAATAAACCTATTTAAAGAAACAGACGAATGTACGTGAATGTACCAAGGCGATAATAAAGTTATTGAATTGCAACTTAATAATTTTAATTTGTTGAATAAAATGTAAGTTATGCGACCCTCGTTTAATACGTATGCGACACAAATTAAAAACCTGCGCAATATTAAGAGAGATCTGATAATTTGGGCACTTGTCAATAATGCAACAGTCTACTTCACTGAGTGGTGTGTAGAGACCACTTCTGGTGATGCGCGCTATTTCAAGCGATGACAATAGAAAGTACTTCAGTGTTGCAAGCAATATCTGGATTCAATATCGCTACGCCCCTCTTCTGCCGGTCTTTTAGACATTCACATTTGCCTTTCCCTTCCAACGCCTTCTAGCTCTTTCGACTACGCTTCGAAGTCACCCCTCGAATTTGCACCTATTGCCCTTCCACGCCCAGTCTTCGTCGTCGCCATCTCCGAACTGGCAAACGCTTTCATTCCTGTCTTCGCGCTCGCTTGCAACGCGCTCTCCACAAAGAAACGCGACCGATGTTTTCAGGTGCGAGGCAACTGCCGGTGGCCTGGGCCGCCGCCGCCAGCGTGACGGCCGACGTTACGTCACGGCGATTCACTTTCTTGCGTTCCGCCTCGGCCGCTTTGTGGGCCAATGTTGGCGCGGTCGGCGCCGCGCGGCGCTTCGCTGCGCCTCGCGTCGCGACGCTCCGCCTGGCGCGCCTTGCCGTCGCGACGCTCGCCGTCCCCTCCCCACCCCTCTCCCCTTCCCTCGTCCTCCGCCCCAGCTTCCTCGCCTCGCCGCTGCATCTTTGTGCTGCGCTCATCGCCATGTACTCCGTAGTTGATGCTGCATCTCTGCTTCCCAGAAGGGATGCCACAACGCCAACAAAAAAAATCATCGGTGTTTCCAAATATCAAAATTAAAACATCCACTCAAAAGCATCAATATTATTGCGTTAATGTTTTTAAAACAGGATCAGTGTCACCTGAAGTTCACGTGGGGGGGGGGGGTTAAGAGGCATTGTTTAATCCTTTTCAATTGAGTTTTATCAGACAAAACAGTCAAAAAATGATCCAGATTCTCAAATAACAAAGCTTGGATTGTTTGATTCGATAATTCAAAAATAATATGAGCTTCTTCATTGACGAAAACGCGATTTTATTTATTTCTCACTCTTCATCACTTCGGTCTGAAGAATATTCAAATTATGTATCGTTTATCTTAAAATTATTATAGAATTTTTCTATGGAAGTATTCCCCCCCCAAGAATATCGACCTCGGAAAAACGTCTAACGCAAATCAATGAGGTTCAAAATATTGGTTTAAACATCGAAGTTAAGTACATCGATGTTTTGAAAGTATCGGTATCCATGTTGCATCCCTAGTTCAAAGTGTTTCGCCGAATCAATGCCGCTCTATCTCTTAGCCAGCCACGTTCCATTCCTACCGTCCTGCAAGCGAAGCATTTTTAAAATGTATGTCACGATTGTGCTACTCTTTCCGAACCACCTAAATAGTTTCATAACTTTCATACAAAAGGACTTTGGTGTGATATTTAGAAGTATTGCTAAAAAATAATACTATTTTTCACAACAAAGGATACAATTTTTATATTTCCAAAATCTGGTGGATTCCCTTCTCTCCAACTCTTCTTCTCTCGCCTGAAAACTCAATGACTTCTAGATTGCTGGTGGGAAAGTCATCACAGGAATTGCGTGTTCAAGTTTTGCTTTGCGCATCAGAAATTTAAGTGCGTGCCTTATCAGATTTATGGAGGAATTTACTGCGTAACTATTAAGTAGATGACAGAGGGTGAAAATGGTGAAATAAAAAAAAGGTACGGAGTATTTCTTGCTTCCGGGATTAAATTTTTAAATAGGCTACCAACTCCATTGCCTGTGATACTTTAAAATGAAATATAAAATAATTTACCTCCACTTCATTATAAATTAATCTAATTTTAATTGTATTTATATAATCACTTTATTGAGTTTATTGTTTATACGCAGCCAGGAGGGTAATATACGAATTACATTTATCACATTACGTTAAGAAGTACGGGGCGTATTTACGGTTTACCTTTAAGGAAAACTAATCCAATCTCTTCTTAATTATGAACCATTTCTGAAGTTATGTTATTCCATAATCACACAACAAAAATAACTGAACAAAAGAGAAGAGAGCGATTGGAACGACATCTATCAAACCCTAACTAGGAAGAAAGAAAGAAAGAAAAAGAGAAAACAATGTGCGGAGAAGAAACAGCAGAACGGCCTTCGTATGTGAGGACAGTGCCGCTCATGCATGAAGCCCATAAAAACAGAGGAAGGAACTCATACAACAGTTCGTTTAAGTCGAGTGTTTTGTTCGTAGTTAAGCAATGTGTTCAGCGACGAAGGACGGAAGTACGGAAGAATAAGCCCTTCCTGGATGAACTGCACCGAACTCACCAACGAAATCCACGCTAAAGAACGGTCCACATTAATCCGAAAGAGCAGAATAGCATAGGGAAATTCAGACAGAATGAACCGGCTGATTAATTAAGCAACGGTTTCAAAAGACTCGCAGGAACAATAGAACCCATTAAGGAGATGGAGGATTGTGAAAGATACAGGAGCGGAAATTAAAAAAGGAAGAAAAGATAATCAGACATGCAAAGCGATTGCAAACAGACCTAAGAATTGATGCTCCAACGAGGACATTGGAGAAAGCACAAGACACAATGAAATAGCCGAAGACAAAAGAACAACGAGGGAGGTGAGGGGACGCGGCCCACCTCTTATTTACGGTCAACGCCTCGCATGCCAGTCCTCCCGTCAGGACGTGCAATGACTCACACCTCCGAAAGGCGCGAAGTGGCGGGGCGGCGCACACGTGAATCTGTTTCCTTCCCCGTCTAACAACTCGTATAAACTGAAATTAAGTGGTCGCGGCAGGCTCGCATTTATTTAGCGAAAGGCCGAGGAAGTAGTCTCGGCTTTTTACGCCGCTTTTTGTGGACCTCCGCGCCTCGCGAGGAGTCACGCCCATATCCTCCCTCCCAGCTACAATTCTCCGAAACGCCTGCCCGGCCCAGCCCAGCCCAGTCGCTTTTTATGGCGCCGCGCTGCGCCGCGCCGCCGTCGCTCTGTGACGCATCCCCGCCCGCAAGGCCTCCTGACATGGGCCGGGCGGTGTAGCCGGTCGCAGCCCCTCCGTCAATCGGGGCGTGGCAGCGACACGGCCGGACCACACCGCGACGCCCAGGCGGGCGGACGCGAGATGGCGCTGCGCGGACGAAACGCACGTCCTGTCGAGTCCGTAGTCGAGGGAATTAATTGAGGTAACGCACACACACGCATAAAAAACAACTAAGTTGCTCCCTTTGGGGTCAATCGTAATTGTTTGGGCCGAAGCTTTAAGGGTCCGGTCAAATTGCTGATAAAAAAAATCGATCGTTCCTTGAAAAAGTGTCTGAACAAATATGAACATGTACTTAAATAATAGTAGTACAATTCAATCAGCCCAGTTAAAATTTTCCGGGATTTTTGAATATCTATCCAAAGCAAAATTCACAGGCGGAAAAGAGAAGCGAAACGACAACTTAAGTATACATTTGGATACGTTAAGTGGTATCGTGCAAATCAGCATTAGGGAATGACACAGTGGAACCAGAAACTGAAGCCTCTCTTTGGCCGTAGAAACGCCCCCCAGCAGTCAAATCCATGATTATCACAAATTATCTGCCATTCCTTGTCGTCGTAACGTACTCCACCCATACTAGCCACCACGGATTAGATAATGAGTACTTCATTCGTCTAAGCGCAAAGAATACTAGGAAGCTGTTCCTATTTCCGATCTTATGCACATGTTTTCGACAATGTAAATTAATGCAAATATTGTATTTACCCGCTAATTCGTGAATTAGCAAGATACGAAGATCAACCTAACAAGCAATAGCCAAATTATATTCAATAAGTAAGGATTTTATTATTTCAATTAAAACTGCAACATTTATCATCTCTCAGAAAATATCCATTGGTTGATCTCAATATACATGTCCTCATTATGTCTGTTTCAACTACCAATATATACGGACAGTAACGGCTAGAGAAATTATTCAGCAAGTTACAAGGTTGCTCAAAGGTCATTCACATGTATCTCGTCGTTCATTTGTTAACAGAGATCTGAAATATTATAATTTCATTGAATATTTTTGCCTCCTTAATGACAAACTACAATAAATATTCACTGAAATAACCACGTTTCCAGGAAGACGCACGTGACACCTTGTAATTACCCATTCGATGCATTTGTTCCAGGCCACACGCTCATTGCACGCCTGTTCTAAGAACCCGCTCCCGGGGCACAGCAGTGAACTTCCTCTGCCCGCGCTGGCCGCCCCGGTCGCATCAAAGGTCCCCGGAATAGCCGCGCCGCGGGCGGGCACGCCTCCGGCGGCCGCAGCCGCCTCCTTCCCCGGAAGCAGCCCTTTGCGCCACGCGACGCCCGCAGAGCGCGCCTCGGCACGGCCGCGCACGCAGGGGGCGGCGGCGGGCGGCTCGTCTCCAACGATCAAGAGAGGGCGAGAATCTTTAGGTCATTTTCACTACAGATGGCTTCTTTCTCATACAAGCGTTTCACAGATGTACAGGGGTCATGTCGCGATTGACGTATGGGGTAGTTAGCCCCGTATGTGGATGAAACCGTCAAAAACAAAAACTGTCACGTGCGATTAATTTTACATATCACATTACAATAACAATTTATTTATTGCATTACAATCTTAAGGAAAATATGCGTTGTAATATACCAGTAATAATAGCTTTACTAGAAATAAAATAAATGAATTATTATTTCATCTACGAACGATTGTGACATTTATTTCGAAAGGTTCTTTATGACTGCCATTCAATGATTTATCCATTGTACCGACATAACTGGACAGTATACTGCACGTATATAAACCTGAACTCACGTTAAGAATCACGTAACATGCTGGAGAACAAATTACGCCATGAGCTAATCCGTTTGGCCGTTCTATCATCTAGAGCAGAAACTATTTCGTCGCCAGCGATGCGTCGGCTGATACAACCAACTCCCTATTACTAGTCGTAGTATCAACTGCTTACATCGGCGCACGCCGCAGCGGCGACGCGCCGCTTACTCAGGCGCGGCAAAACGCCGTAAAAGGCTAGGGCGCGGCCGCGCAAACCTCAGACGCTCTCGCGGCTGCCGGCGCCGACGACAGCGCCCTCGTCGCTCAACGCCCTGCCAACGCCGGCGCCCGCGCCCACGCCCACGACGCGCCCGGCGTCACCTAGCCACCTCCGCGACCTCTGTCACGCAAGCCCCGTGCGCCCACTCAATCACCGGCGCTTAGCCTGCCTGGCTTGCCAAATGCAGATTCAATGTCTCTGTCACATCACCATAATGCATCATTACTCCAGCCCACTGGGGTACTGTCCTTTCAAAGGGAGAGGTAAGCGGCGGGTGAAGCAGAGAGAAGAAAAAGAACATCGCGTGTTGGGAAACAATTATCAAGTGGAATAGATAAACTTGGAAGAAGAAAATAATTGGGAGAGTATATCAGAGAGAAGGGAGGCTTCCCGAAAATAATGTATTTAACCAGCGGGTGGAACCCAAGGCAAATGAGGAGGAAATCGGATCCAACCGCGAACGCAAACAACTGAAAACGTCATAGCAGCTGATGTCAAACGCAGCCGATGATGCTATTGCCATTTCTTCAAAAAGTTCAAGAGAGGGTTCCAAAGATTTTTCAACACAAACAATACGAAGCCCAGAAAGGCGAATTGCCAGTGGGCACAGCGTCTCGTCGACCGTGAACTCCGTAGCCCAGCAGCCCCGTCCGTCGGCGCGCGGCCGCACGCCCGGCGAGGGCGTCGCCGGCGGCGAAACCCCCACGGGAGGCGACGGCCGCGCGCTCGCCGGCGGTTGTTTGGACAAGGTACGCTCGCGCGCGCGCGCGCTTACGTAACGCCGGGGCGGGGGGGATTGTCATGCACGCGTTGCGTCACGGACCGAGATACCGCGGGGGAGGGGGAGGGGAGGGGAGGGGCCTGTGACCGCGCCCAGACGGCTTCACCCGCGTTCGCCCCATCTGCGATCGCCCCAAGCGCGGCACCCGCATCACATGCGGCCGAACCGATCTGACGGCGTGATGAGCTAATTTGCCTCTTAGGGTGGAAGGACGGGTCACGATGGCTATTCATTAATTCAATCATTAATTGTGTTAATAGTTCCTTAAATGTTTTTATAGTCTGCGAACAAGTAAATAAATTTAAATATACCCCACGTAAAGAAGCTTTTCATAATCAGTCGCCTTCAAGCCAAATACTAAACATTTACTCACCAAAATCACGAATTAATATTTAATTCCTCACATCAATATTCAAATTATTTCCAGTGGGTTCGTAAATACCTATCTCTGTGACCTTTCTAACAAACATTTCTGTGCCACTTCGACCGCATTCACATTAATAGTCACTCACTTCATTTCTACCCAACTATGACACATTCTTAAGGCACTTAACGTTATAAATTAATATTGAAGAGTCAGGGCAGACCTAATTACCGAGCTCTCATCTGTTGTTGTCCAGGAAAAACCTCCAGAAGCAAGAATTACTTTGATAATACGATGAAGTCAGGGACTGAGTCAATGCTTATTATTCTCAGAGGTCTTGACAATGCTTTGTGAATTTTCAAGGGACCACAAACAGAGACATGGGGGGAAAATTCAGTGCACACCTACCATGCAATACCTACTCGAAAAAAAAATGAAATTGAGCATGGTAAATTGTAAACAAACAGATCTTATTGATACTGGTCACATAATGACCCATTACAGACGAAGACGAAATTCATGTGCTGGCGTTTAAACCATTTTTTCTTTAGATTTCAAGCACGTCACTACCTTGATATAAATGTATGTATGCATGCGAAAGAGTGTGTAATCGACCTGACAGAACAAAATAAACAACGTACAATTTCTTCTACTATTATTACAATTCTCCACAAAGGTAAATAAAACAATATCCCATACATTCGTTTCTTCGCAATCTAGAATCGTCTCGAGTAAATGAGCCATAAAACGATTTACAGTTTCTTCATCCGCATTCGCAACGCATTAGCTACCTCAACTCGAACTGACAGTCCCGATCTCCTCGCAGAGAAATACACCCATTTTTCCTTCAGTAAATAACAGCCTGCCAAAGAAATCACAATTCATTACTAACGTCTTGCGACACACACACACATCGCTGACACACTTCCGTTATGCGCTGTAGCGGGACGTGTCACACCGCACGAAGTACTTTCCCAGCAAAACGCTCGGACGGGCACTGCCAGGCGATCGCGATCAGCGGCGGGACGAGGCCCCGCGTCCAAAGAGAAGGCCTCCGCACGCGCCCGAGCGCGACCGGGGCGTCGGCGGAACGTCGGCGACGACGGGGAAGGTCCAGCCGCCGCGGAAACACGTAACTGCGAGACGGAGGAGAAAAAAAAAGAAACGAAAGAAGTTGATCTTGGCCGAGCCGTCACGGTAAGAAGATTCAGGGCTTCACGAAAGAGTAACGATGTCACATGAACCTGACAGCGCGGATCAAACTAGAACAGATTGCCTTTTGTGAAAGCATCGCGTCAATGATTGGGAAAGAGGCTGAGGAATAATGCTCAAACAGGAGTGGCAGACAAATCAGGACGAGTCTCCAATCGTAAAGCAATTAAATCAATATTTGAGATGTTGATGTGTGACAAAGCAAGAAGTTGGTTTTATTGGATTAGAGAATATTCCATCAAAATGAGATACTATTTACAAATTAACCAATGAAAATATGCTATGTGAGGAGAATCTAATTGCTATCAAAATTTCATTATAATGGCGAAATCAACGATGACTACGACGATGGCAACAGCAATTGTACGGGAATAACGACGGTGACAGAACGCATCGCGATGTTGACGATAAGGGACACGAATTTGGTGAGAGAAGCAGAAAAGGCAACGGCGGCGGCTTCAGCGACGCAAACCCCGACAGCAGACACGGCCAAAGAGATACGCCAGTGCGATCGGACACTCCCGCCTCTAGACCGCCTCGCGTTCCGCCTGGCTGCGGCAGAAGGGCTCCCGCGCTCCCTCCACCTCCACCTCCTCCGCCCAAGGCCGCGGGCGACCGGCGTGGCCGGGGAATGTTTGCAATCCGCCAACAGAAAGCCTTTACACAGCGCGCAGCCCGCAGCCTCGCTCCGCCGCGACCTTCTTGACAAAACAAAGCCGCGTTTCTGTTTGAACTCCGGACCGGGGGACAAAAAGCGCACGCCACACAGGAGCCTGAAAAAGAGGGATTTAGGAGGAGAGCGCTGGACCTTCGGGCGCTAATTCAATATGGAAAGCGCTGGACGAAGCGGCCGCGCCGCGCGCTAATCCGCGCCCGACCGCAGGCGGCAGCGCTCGAGCGACTCCGGGCGGCGACCGAACCGCACGCGCCGCCTCCGGGCAGCTCCGGAGCTGGGAGGTTTCGGGATTGTTGGTGCAGGAACCCCTTGCCTTCCTTTTCTCGAAACTCGCCGTCCAGAGGAAGGTTGGTAGTTCACACGCTTCGGAAAACCGCTTTTGCGCGTTCCCATCTCGAAATGCCCCCTGTTTGGGCGACCAACGTGAGACGATATTCACGCTCCACTACTGAAAATAATATGGCCGAAATTTGTTCGGAGGTTTCATGGTGTTTGTTGGTTTTTCTTACTCGAAATAACCCCAACACTAATGGGATGGTAGAGTTCTCAAGCTTGAAAATGCCCCTGTTTGAGAAAGATTAGAGATACATTTCAACGTCCAGAACTGGAGATGAAATGGCACATCCTCGGGATCAGGTATCACGCCTACAACAAATGTCTTAATTTTGCGAACGCGGTACAGTCGTATCGTTCTTCGTACCCCGTCGACCCTGGAACAAAACACGCTCGGGCTGTCGGAGGAACCCCGCAGAAAAAGCGCCTCTGTGACCACTTGGCGCGTGACGTGATCCCGCTGACCTCTCGAATGCGGGGGCAATGCGTCATCCACTCGCCCGCCGCCCCCGGGCCGCCAGTGTGTTGATAGAGGGAGCTCCCGGCCGTCTGCGTCGCGTGCTGAGCCCGGAGGCCGCGCACGCAACAATGGCTGCCTGCCGTCACCGCGGTCGCGCATGATGAGCAGCGGGGAGCGACACCTCGGGAGGCATACGCTGCAGGACGTCGCTACAATTTGGGTCTTTACGTAGTCATTTAATCCGTAAGAGGATTTTTGTTATTTCCTTCATATGCAAGAAAGAAATACATGTTACCGTCCCTACTTGTTGGGATTCATTCATCGTAAATTACGTACACGCATTGGTCCAACAAGGGCATTTTGGGTCTTTGCATAGACATTTAATCCGAAAGAGGATTTTTGTTATTTCCTTCATATGCAAGAAAGAAATAGATGTTACCGTCCCTACTTGTTGGGATTCATTCAACGTAAATTAGTACACGCATGGCCCAACAAGGACTTTTCTGTGCGCTGGGGAGCTACGGGTATAGGGTGCAGACGACTTCATGTTTTCTTGTGAATAATTTTCCATTTATGCTGAATTTATATTTTTCGTTAATTTGTAGTTACTAACAACATATACAGTAGAGATATTGAATGATTGAAATTTACTATAGAAAATCAGTATATTTGTGTATAAATGTGTGTCAGACTTGGGGGGGGGGGAGCTCATGGAGTTCCATCCCTTTGGATATACTTCATAATGTATTGAGAAGCACAAGGCTACATTATTTTTTCAAACCAGTTTTTAGTTCCGCATTACGGAAATATTTAGCAATCGCTCTTCCTCAGGTTATGAGCCAATAAAATTTTAGATTTCTGGTTAACATTGAGAATGGTATTGAACAGATGTGACTAATCCTATAACCAAAACACACAAGTTAGACTTATTTCTTCAATCGTGGATGCGCCCTTACATGCAAGATTGCAGAGAGAGAAAATAACTAGTCCCATTTTCATGGGTGGAATGGCACGCTATTAATAACCCTATATTTGACGGGCAAATAACGCCAGAACATTCACCAGATCGGAGCTACTGTAAGCGTGGGTGTCGGAAGAGCAAGCCAGTGCAGTAAACACTGACTATTAAGGGTTTGGAAGTCAGCTGCAGAAAGACTTGCGATCATTGTCGGATGACATGCGGTCTGCAGCCTGGCATGCACTCTGTACTTCGTCTACGAAGGTTACGGAATCAAACCTGACATACGCAAACCAATACTTTCAACAGACTGGCAGCGACGGATTCGTGTGCTGGAGCAAAGCCAACTCGAGCTGCAATATGCTTCGATTTCAAACCAACACCCGTCTCTAAAGAAATACTGGCGCCACGGCAAAAATAGCAGAAAGCGGTTTGCCATTTGGCACAGTACTCTCCTCGTTTTATCTAAGCAATTCTTTCCACATTTTCCTGGTTTACTTCTTATCATGTAACCATAAAAATAATTGCTTTTGGAAACATTTTCCACATTCTTGTTTTCGAGACTATATACATTGTGTGTGCTATACATAAAGTCTACATTTGTTTACAAAAGTGTTTAAAAAAAATGCATTATTTTATTTTCATTTCCTACCTCCTTTTTTATTGGAATTTCTTTTGCGAATACTTTTCCTCTCTACACTTAACAACTTTTATTTACCAGGATTTATCCACTTTTTCGTTACCAGGACTCTGCAATAAGAGTTTTTCTGCCGAAAATTCGCCGTCTTTCCCCACAACAATCCATAACTATCTATACTGTGTGAGAAGTTGCGAGAAAGCAACAATCGTCTGCCTTGACCTAATCGAGAAACTATTTCAGAAACGCTGACACAGAATTGCGTGACGACGCAATGGCAATTGAATAGCTTACTTCAGAAACCCGTCAAACGCGAAAAAAATCATTCCGAGAAAACTGAGGAAAAGTCTCTAATATTTCAGATTACAAAATATTTTTATTTATTAAAGCAGTTAATAAATGAATATTTTTTTATATAAATATGCACTAAACGATGTGACTATACTCTTGGAACCATAATCCGTAGCTGATGCGTGTTTTAGATTTTGGCGTTTGACGGGTTTCTGAAATAAACGATTCAATTTTCCGGATGTAGACCACGTAGATTCAATTGCTTACACTCACAGGGATTTATCGGTAAGGAACTCCCCAGCAGGCGCATGGGAGAGGGGGAAGAGTTTTGCAGGCGCGCCGCGGGCTCTTCGTCGCAGCGCAGCGGTGGCATCAAGTGCAGCGAACCATCCACGACCGTTCCGTGATGGCGCTGGGCGCCGCCTCAGATAAAATCTTAAGTGCGCTTTTCAAACCAGGCATTAATCTGCTGCGGCTAATGATGACGGAGTGGCAGCGACAGCCAAGCGAGCAAAAAAATGCAGTTGTATGCAGGGACGTTTCCAGTACTTGCATCTCGCAGGAATACGGAAGGGGGGGGGGGGTTGGAATTCTTCTTGTTAGCGCCCGTAGAAACTCGTAATCAGAAGCATCCTACAGACAGACCTCGATGGTTTGCTCCAATTATTATAGAACTGCAGAAAAAAAACATACATGGGAAGTAGAAGTAGAACCACAAGAATAAGGGAAGCGTCACATTTTGAATTAAAACGATTCAGGTCAACCTCATTGGTCCAACTCAATCAATGTGCAAGATATTAGTTTTGGCGATCCATTGTTACAGTAATCACAGATACTAAAGAACTTAAAACACTGGTCGCCGGTGCTGTTTTTGCCGTAAGCCTCTACAAGAAGCCCGACAGAGCAATGACTAACTTCTACGCGATGCTGGGTGACTGAACATTAAATGGTCGTAAGTCAAAGATAACCGAGGTAGACGTTTCAGAATGAATTATAACTCTTCTTCTGTCATGCATGAAGAGAAACGCATATTTCTTTTTGTGATCACGGAGGTAGTCAATTTGTAGACGAGTGTACACATCAGCAAGAATAAAGAACCGAAATTTTATAAATGACTGTCTTTATTCTTCGCCATAAGGCTTTCATCCATTTTTAATAATATTTCTAGAGAAGTGTTTGCCTTTTTGACACATTATTCTCCTCACAAGAGAAGCGTAACTCATCATTCTTAGAAAGGTAGAACACACTTTAGTTAAATTCTTAGAACAAGTATCACGTGCACAGTTTCCAGGTACTCTCAAACATTGGATCAGAAGCCTCCACAGAAGCGTGCAAAACGCACACCACGCCTTCGCTCTTGAGCCCCTCCTCGTCCAGACTGGCTCGAGCCCTTTCGCACTGCATCGAGGACGTACGTCCACTCTACCGTTTGCGACCTTATTTGAACACGGAAATATGTCGTTACTCGCATCTAGCCTAGTTCCTGAACCATTCAAGGGGACTTCTCTTCGTCCTCCTCCATCCGTCCTCCCACCCATCATCCATGTGGAGGCGATAGTAAATGTAAATGGGAACAGTATATAGAGCTCAAGTGAGCGTACGTGTGCCCTGATGTAATTAAGGGAGACCAATGTTCTTCATGTAATGTATATTTTGTAAATAATAACCCCTGAAAGGCCTAAAGGGCCGAACATGTAAGAAATAAATTTAAAAAAGATTCCTCCTGCCAAAAGGGTCAACCCCGTCCAGAATTTTCGGATTTCGTTCTACCGCCAAGCCCCCTCTTCGAACGGGCCTTTCGCAGGGGCCAGCGCCCGCACTGGTGGTGGTGGTAGTAATGGTGGTAGTAGTGATGGTTGTAGTGGTGGTAGTGGTAGTGGTGGTGATGGTGAAGGTGAAGGTGAAGATGGTAATAGTGGTGGTGGTGGTAATAGTGGTGGTGGTGTAGGAGGAGGATGTGTAGGGAGGTGAGTGGAGTGTGAGGTGGAGGGAGGAGGAGGTGGGGGAGGGGCCCATTTGCCGCCCTAATGGAATTAAACATGGCGCCGAGCGTCGATCACCGTGCCGCGCGCGCCGGGCCACGCGCGTCGCGCCTAATGGCCCTTTGTGGGAGGCGATGAAACCCGAACAGCCCGGCGGGCGCGGGCGGGGCGCGCACAAGGACAATTCGCCCGCCTGGAGACGGCGACGCTGCTCCATTCCCATACCGGAGAGCCCCCGCGCCATCCGTCGCCCCCCCTCCCCCCCACGCCTGGAATGTCACCCAGCGGAGCAGCTTCGACAAGAGAGGGCGCGGAGTTATACTGCGATTTTCGCAACTCTGCCCCTGGCTGGTATCTGTCTCTTCTCTGGCTGTTTAGTTTCATTCCAACAGTTTCAAACCGGAGCGCAAACGTCACCATAGTGACGTCACTACGGTGACGTTCAAGCTCCCGATTGGATGAAACCGCCACCAGCTGATACCCACCAGGGGCAGAGTTGCATAAATCGCAGTGTACATTCACTGTCTGCTCAACCTCACACTTTGCACGAAACTGTGTAGGGGTTGGTTTTAATGGTGGAAACAGAGTTTTGGCAGCATTACCCACCACGACGTTTGTTATATTTCAAGCAATTGTTTACCCTAATGACATTTTCACTGAACGACTTAGTACTTTCCTTCATCACTGTTTTCACTTCACTTCCATCAAGTTTTGCTCACTACATGTTCAAATTATATACAACAAAACTAAAATAATTTCTCGATTTCACAGAGGAAGGTAGCGGAGCAATAATCCAAACAACAAAAGCAAAACACAATTGTATGTAAACTTATTATTTGTACGAATACGTTTTCAAATTTAATTCATGATTTTCAGGAACATTTCATTTTCAAATGAAGTATTTCATGATTGAGAAAGTTAAACCATTTTACAGTATGATAGTAACAAAGTTTTCATTTCCTGCCATAACATAAACTTGCCTTCTGAATGTGTGATATGTGTGAAAAGAGGAAGATTTGCTATGAAATAGCTCATACTTACGCAAGTACACAGTAATTATCCCCATACGAAGGATATTCTACTTCTCGGCATAGTAACTGTTATACTTCGCAGACTACACACAAGAAGCGATAATACCGAAGTTTTATTTACCTAGTGATCTAGCCATCTAGCACAATCGCCATAATTTTTGAAAGAAACATGATCCAGTTCAATTCACTTTTCTCTCAACCCATTGATCTCCTTAAATATAGACATTGCTCTGAACTACCGACGTTTAGATGTATAAATTGGCGAACGTTTACTATATAATTTGTCAACTTCTCTAGCTAAAATGCTGTAACAACAAAAGCTTTAAATCTACCCATGAGGCAAATGGACATTCAAGACCAACCTAGAAATTTAGCAGCGTCCTGGAATGGAAGCCTTACTTTAGGGGACGGGATCAGATCCAGTCAAACCAGAAAGGCAATTCAGACTGACATTTCATACGCAGTTGGTGGCCCGTTTAACATAAATCGTGACAAATTACGAGCATTATAGGCAATTCCGCACGTCATAATTCCAGAAGCAATCAACCTCATCTAAGGTGGAGCGTATTTCAGTGGTGCCACACTACCTTCGCTTCAAAAGCCCCTCACTAGCTTTTTTTATCAAAGCCACATATGCTAATCCCGCTGGGTTTTAGTGCTCACTGCTCATGTTCTTCGGGTACCGCATTTCTGCATGTGCCCCTGGCGTCACATTTCGTGCAATCTAAGACCCTCGGAGGCATGTATTATTTTAATAAGTGCTCGTCATCAGAAAATGGGAAACTTACACAACTGCTTTCTAATTACAAAATCCTCGTTCCGAAGGAAAATTTCGATTATTTTTTCTTAATAAACGTTTTCATTGAATACTCGTTTGTTCACGAACTGATTCTACAAGACTAATGTGAAAAAACATCCTAAAAGACAAGCGCTTCATTTATAGTATTTGTCAAAAATTACAATCATATGAATCAGAATAGGTAAATCATATTACCGAATCAGAATCATCGTAAATAGAAGTCAACCAGCTGACCTAAAAATTATTTTATTATGAATAAACAGAAATTTCCTTGTGCCATTTCGAACCAAAGGTTTATGTGGATGGCGAGCATTTCGTTATTCACGTAACTGATGCAAATGACAACCAAGAGACAACTTTTCAGTTTAAAAAACAAACATCACTTTAATAAAAGGACATGAAATATACACAAAAACAC
Organism: Gryllus bimaculatus; assembly: GCA_017312745.1. Lineage (NCBI taxonomy): Eukaryota > Metazoa > Arthropoda > Insecta > Orthoptera > Gryllidae > Gryllus > Gryllus bimaculatus. The sequence goes on along the minus strand of BOPP01000257.1, from coordinate 606,443 downwards.
ATAAAAGCGTTCAGAACTGAAACAATGATTGGAACTCTCTTTTCAACGATAAATCATACAACGAAGATGTCGAAGTAGATGAGAGCAAGACCTATTGTGTAGAAATATAACGAAACTGAAAGATAATAATTAACTGAGCACCATACAACATACATGTACACTACGATATTCTAGCGGCCGACTGTTCTGATCGGTAGTTTTCCGTGGTTTCTCCGATGAACACCAGGTGAATGCCAGAGTAGAACCCTAACAAACGGGCCACGGGCCGCGCGCGATCTCACCTTCTTCTTGCTTGTCCTATCCTCACCACTCACACGAACACACACACACTAACATTGTACTACACTGCCACACATGCCGGGAGAGCCGTACGGAGCTAAAAGCTTGTCTGGGCTGGGGCGGTGCCTCGCGCTGGTGGGAGATACCTGGTTGGGAAAAACCTCGCTAGCCGACGGCAGAGTCGGTCCGAATCTCGCCATACAGCGGAGGAAAGATACCTCCCGCTCTCCCGAGCAAAACATGTATTACACTACGGACTAATGACACTTACGGACTAAGTTGACGTGCCTGGAATCACTAAACAATCAATCAATACCACTGCAATTACTTCTCACGACACTGAAATCATACGAAGCAAAGCACATTTCTCTTTCGGGCATCAGGGTGTCTTTCAACAAAACCCCCTCCGCTACCCCCACGGCATGTCTCAAAGCCCCAGGGGCATGCGTGTGTCGGCGGTAGGCACATGACCCCGCGCTGCCGGTCGCGCGGAGGGCAGTGTCGTCAGCCATTGCGCCGCGAGGGCGCGAGAAGAGCGAGAGGTGTAACCGCAAATGGGGCGGGCGCTTGGCGCCGGAACGGAGAACATAATAAAAGGCGAACGCCGCGCGGGGCTGCGCGGCGGCTGCGTGGCGCCAGTCGACCAGGCCGGCGGGGGCCGGAACCACGCGGCTGCCCACGTCGCTTCCCCGGAACACAACGCGCCAATAGCCCCGACACATGTACCGCGCCCTTAACACTTGTTGCTTCCCGGTGGCCGGAACAACTGCTGGAAGTTTTAGTGCTAAAGGAATAGAGTGGTGCTAGACATCAGGTACTTTTCATCACCGTTTCCCCTTTCATACAGCTCATTTTAAGATATGAATATTATGCGTGGCATTACTGTGTAGGCTATTATTACATTTCTAATTTGATTACGTAGTACTGACCTGTCGTTGACGCGATTTCAGCAGTTGCTATTACGAAAGCAATATAAGGTTGTAATAATACAGTATCAGTATAGTTCTTCACAGATGTCGCAGGAACATTGGAGCCCCTATCGTGACATTGTGCATATACTGTAGAGTCATTATCGTCCACGAGACACGTATTTATGGATATTTTACTTGAACAATGGACGATATTCAAGCCCATCTTAATTCTCAACTGTAACGGAAGTTCAAACATGTCACAATGCAAATAATTACGACAAGATCAATTTATGGATTTTCACGAACCTTCACATAATTTTCTTGAAAATAGGATAAGCATTTATAGTGATGGTAGCTTATTTTGTCATTTCTTTTTCCCCTCCCTCTTGACTATTATTTTAAATATAAATATAGTCGACTACGGTTATAGGAACTTGTGAGGACTAAGATTTTTTGATCACTATATCAAAGACTCACTACATCCGATGATAAAAGTAAATAGAATTTCTTCCACAATGATTGATTTCATTAATATAGAAGATACAGCAAAAATATGTTAACACCACAAAACTAAATATATCATTAACTTTATTTGTCCTTAAAAATACAA
>BOPP01000257.1:586092-604618 GCA_017312745.1 Gryllus bimaculatus | reverse complement strand
TCGCTTCAAAAGCCCCTCACTAGCTTTTTTATCAAAGCCACATATGCTAATCCCGCTGGGTTTAGGCTCCTGCTGCATTCTTCGTACCGCATTTCTGCATGTGCCCCATGGCACATTTCGTGCAATCTAAAACCCTCGGAGCATGTATTATTTTAAAAAGTGCTCGTCATCAGAAAATGGGAAACTTCACAACTGCTTTCTAATTACAAAATCCTCGTTCCGAAGGAAAATTTCGATTAATTTTTTCTTATAAACGTTTCATTGAATACTCGTTTGTTCACGAACTGATTCTACAAGACTAATTGTGAAAAAACATCCTAAAAGACAGCGCTTCATTTATAGTATTTGTCAAAAATTACAATCATATGAATCAGAATAGGTAAATCATATTACCGAATCAGAATCATCGTAAATAGAAGTCACCAGCGACCAAAAAATTATTTATTATGAATAAAAGAAATTTCCTTGTGCCATTTCGAACCAAGGTTTATGTGGATGGCGAGCATTTCGTGATTCACGAACTGATGCAAATGACAACAAGAGACAACTTTCAGTTTAAAAAACAAACATACTTTAATAAAAGCATGAAATATACACAAAAACACATAAAAGCGTTCAGAACTGAAACAATGATTGGAACTCTCTTTCAACGATAAATCATCAACGAAGATGTCAAGTAGATGAGAGCAAACCTATTGTGTTACAGAAATGTAACGAAACTGATAGATAATAATTAACTGAGCACCATACAACATACACCATACATGTACACTACGATATTCTAGCGACCGACTGTTCTGATCGGTAGTTTTCCGTGGTTTCTCCGATGAACACCAGGCGAATGCAAGAGTAGAACTCTAACAAACGGGCCACGGACCGCGCGCGATCTCGCCTTCCTCTTGCTTGTCCTATCCTCACCACACACACACACACTAACATGTACTACACTGCCACACATGCCGGGGGAGCCGTCAGGAGCTAAAAGCTTGTCTGGGCTGGGGCGGTGCCTCGCTGGTGGGAGATACCTGGTTGGGAAAAACCTCGCTAGCCGACGGCAGGTCGGTGCCGAATCTCGCCATACAGCGGAGGAAAGATACCTCCCGCTACCTCCCGAGCAAAACATGTATTACACTTACGGGACTAATGACACTTACGGGACTAAGTTGACGTGCCTGGAATCACTAAACAATCAATCAATACACTGCAATACATTCCCACGACACTGAAATCATACGAAGCAAAGCACATTTCTCTTTCGGGCATCAGGTGTCTTTCAACAAAACCCCCTCCGCTACCCCCACCGGCATGTCTCAAGCCCCAGGGGCATGCGTGTGTCGGCGGTAGGCACATGACCCCGCGCGTGGCCGGGTCGCGCGGAGGGCAGTGTCGTCAGCCATTGCGCCGCGAGGGCGCGGAAAGAGCGAGAGGTGTAACCGCAAATGGGGCGGGCGCTTGGCGCCGGAACGGAGAACAATAAAAGGCGACGCCGCGCGGGGCTGCGCGGGGCTGCGTGGCGCCAGTCGACCAGGCCGGCGGGGGCCGGAACCACGCGGCTGCCCACGTCGCTTCCCCGGAACACAACGCGCCAATAGCCCCGACACATGTACGCGCGCCGTTAACACTTGTTGCTTCCCGGTGGCCGGAACAACTGCTGGAAGTTTGTAGTGCTAAAGGAATAGAGTGGTGCTAGACATCAGGTATTTTCATTCACCGTTTCCCCTTTCATACAGCTCATTTTAAGATATGAATATTATGCGTGGCATTACTGTGTAGGCTATTATTACATTTCTAATTTGATTACGTAGTACTGACCTGTCGTTGACGCGATTCAGCAGTTGCTATTACGAAAGCAATATAAGGTTGTAATAATACAGTACCAGTAGAGTACTTCACAGATGTCGCAGGAACATTGGAGCCCCTATGTGACATTGTGCATGTACTGTAGAGTCATTATCGTCCAGGAGACACGTATTTATGGATATTTTACTTGAACAATGGACGATATTCAAGCCCATCTTAATTCTCAACTGTAACGGAAGTTCAAACATGTCACAATGCAAATAATTACGACAGAATCAATTTATGGATTTTCACGGAACCTTCACATAATTTTCTTGAAAATAGGATAAGCATTTATAGTGATGGTAGCTCTATTTTGTCATTTCTTTTTCCCCTTCTCTCGTGACTCTTTATTTTAATATAAAATATAGTCGACTACGGTTATAGTGAACTTGTGAGGACTAAGATTTTTGGATCACTATATCAGAGACTCACTACATCCGATGATAAAAGTAAATAGAATTTCTCCGCAATTATTGATTTTATTAATATAGAGATACAGCAAAATATATTAACACCACGAACTTAATATTTCAATATCTTTATTTGTCCATAAAAATACAAATAATTTTCAATAGTTGTTTCGTACATGTGACATAAGTAATTTCTCGATCCTCAAGAGTTTGTGCCCTCCCCATACTTGAATCTGCACTGTCCACTGTCACGTGAGACACTGCCTTTGTTTCCGCAGTGAAACCGAGTGACACGAGGTCATCAGTAAGGTTCCGATTCCGAGTCCCTCATCATCACCTAAGGAGGGACTTCTTCGATTACGATCTTCGACCGACGATATTTTTTTCCAGCTGCCTAATGATGGAATTTGTGGCACTGAAGCGATGTATTCTTTTCCAGAAGGAAATTAATTTCCAGGTCCTTGAATTTCCTAAAACCGAGGTACACTTTAATCGAAGTTCAGGTTCACTATAACCGAATCATCTTAAGCGTATTTGCAATGTAAGTAAAATGGGACCAGTGACTTATGTCCACTACAACTGAGGTTTCTCTACATACGCGTTCACTGTAGCCGAAGCCGTACTGTACTCAGAAGTTCCTCTGTTGCAAACGCAGAGATTACGGGGTTCCAGTCCGATGGAGTGAACGCGCTTCAACCGCAAACTCAAAATTAGCTAGTAAATCATTACATTCTACAAGGTTGCTTCTTTGTTTTATTTTTTTGCCGAAGAGTGGAATTCATGAGATTGATACTGATGACAAATAAAAATATTTGTAAAGAACAAAATATAAATGTGAAGATATAATTGCGTAATTCTCTAAAAATGTAAAGGATCTGCTGTTACAACCTTTGATTGGAAAATAAGCAACGAACCGAATATCAAAAGAAATATTTTTCATACCTTTCAACTTCACATTGCTAAATAATTTTGCGAAGAATGTTCTCGATGTTTCAGCACAAAATTTTCTTTCTTTCATCCTTTTGAACCACGTACACAATCTCAGAAAGATCAGCCAACATGGAGCACAAAACAAGCACTTCAACGAAACTTGTTTGTCGATCGGGAACTTGTTCTATCAAGCGGAGAAAATGGAGAAACATGCTGCGGGAGACGAGTTCGCAATCACAACGAACAAAGTCCTTCTCCACTACTGGAGTTGACGGACGCATACCGAACGTTCTCCACCAGCCTCTTCGCCTGCCCGTCTCAAAGCGGGCAGCCATAACTGCGAGGAATATCTCAAAGAAAAAAGGGTCCGAAACAGATGCCGAAGAGCGCCCAACTATTTACGCGGAAAAGGAAAAGCGGCGCGTTTCTGCTCAATCTTAACGTTCCCCCCAAAAAGAAAATAAGCGCCGCAGCCGAGAGCGGAGTTCTCCATTTCCCTCGCACGAGACGATCTAACGCTGCTCTCCGAATCGCTTGCAAGCGGCTGGGCTCCTTCCTTTGCGAAACTGGTCGTACGATTATTCCCCGAAGCGCTCGCCGTCACAGGAGCCGCTGGCGGCGTTTGAGTGGCGCGTTCCTTCCCGGAATCCTCCTGTTTTCAGATTTGCATTGCATATTTCAGCGATGTTCTTGTTGAAAATGAGGCACTGATTGGTCTGAAAACGTGTTGCACACACATTTGTTTACAAAACCCATACATCTTGATATTTTAGGCTTAGAAGTAATAAACGTTTTGGAAAATAGAATATTTATCCTCTGTACATAGCACTGCAAAATTATCATTTTTTCAGAAGACCAGAACACTCATTTCTATTATTAGACGGAGAGCAATATACAAAATTACAGCAGAAACTGAACCCTGCGAAGTGACTCACTATTTCACATAACATGTTTTCCAATACTGGACAGCAGGTTGAGGTAAGTGGCGTTTCCATATGTTTTGATACGTGTGTTTTAGAGAGCCTTATTTGTTGCGAAAAAGACTGTCCTCATTTAATAGATACGCGGCGGTATGAAAATAAATGCAATGACGTGACACAATTTTTCTCGCCGAGTGCAGATGTAAACATGTGTTGGTTTTTCCGAGAGGCACAAAGATTTTCCTAGTTTTCAGGGTTAATCATAAGAGAATATTCGTAAGAAGCATTTAGCTCATTCTAAAAATTGTACGGCCCAACAAAGTAAAGATTGGGAAAACCTTAATTAATAACGTGATATTTCCGAGTCAAAACGTCAAGTATTAAGAAAGTCACGTATAGAGCGAATCACCTACATTCTCGTAACAATAATAAAACCACAAAATAACTTTATTTCAGACAATGGGGCGGTTATCGCAAACCGCACTGTTAAGCTGCGTCCACAGAGGCGTTTTTTCGTTCAGCTTTGCGCATGCGCTTAACCCGTGCAATAGCGCACGTAGCGCCTGCGTCTCGGACATACGTCTTTTCTCGGAAACAAATGACGTATGCAATGGAGCACGACTTTCCGCAGGAGGCGGGCATCCCGGGCCTCTTGGCCTTCAGTTTTCTCCAAAGAGCAAACAGCGTGCATTTCCAGCCCTATTTAAGCTTCATCTAGTTTTTTGAGAACCAGATCTACTTTTGAATGTATGTTGAAGTTTTGTGGAAATTAAGAGTTCTGTCCTAACTACAATACAGTTTCCAGAAATAAGTACAACTTGTAAATTATCTGAGACGGTTAAAAGTCAGAAATTACATATTTTGAAGAGAATCGAATGTTGCTGCTTTAGCGCAAACTTTAACCTAGTTATTACAATTCGAAGTAAAATGTCCTCTTATTACTACATATCCTAATACTTTCTTTTTTATAATGCTTTTCTCCTATAATTATTTCGCCTGATTGTGAGGGCAGGCAATCCTAAACATGTCACATCCATCGACCGACAAGGAAAAATAGTGTGGATAATACAGTGCGCATGCGTACTTGCACATGCGTCTTTCAACTTCACGCATTCAATTTTATGCCCAAAAAACGCACCGTACGGTCGCAGTTTTATTCCTCGTCCAAGGCCCATCATTATCGTTCAGTGATTTACATTTTAAATGCGCTATTTATACATCACCCCGAAGTCCTGGAACGCAAGGAACACAACGAACCATAAAAAATATTCCCGAAAGCGCGGGCGCATTGCAACCTCCCACTGCGTAATTTCCATCAGCGCGAGGGGGAGGGGGAGAGGGAGGGTGCAGCGGCGAAGCGATGAGAACCTGCACATGGCAATGACCTTCCGGGGGGGAGGCGGGGGGGGGAGATGGGCGCGGCGATAGGCGACGCGATAATGAGGTCCGCAAACGCCGCGCGGCCGCAAGCGAGGCTTATTTACTTTTAATCGTGGGGCGTGCGGACCCCCCCTCCCCCGTTCGCCTTGATTCATGGCGACCGCGCCTCAATGGGGAGGACGGTGGTGGGGACGGCGATGGAGCACGGAGACAAAATAATGACGGGAAGAGCATTGAAGAGATAAGAACAAATATGGGGATGAAAATGTGAGAAAAGGGAGAAGTAATGGATTAAAAGTCGATGAAAACGTTGTAAGAATAATAATGAAAGAAAGACAAAAAGTCGAAAATGAGGTAAATATTAAAACTCGATGCAAAGCTAATGTAGTGTTGGAGACGGCAGGTAAGGAAAGAAACATGAATGAAGAATCGCTTCAAAAGAAAGAAGATAACATAATGGAAAAGAGAAACAAGAATGAAAACTATGTAGTCAGATCAAATGCAACACATGAAATACAGTAGCCAGGTGGAAACAAGGAGGAGAAACGATAAGATAAGAAAATGGAAGAAAGTGGTGGTGGTGGAAACCTACCAGCTAAACGGGAAATGGCGATGGCGTTGGAGGTGTATGCACACAGACAGGGTAGTTTAAGCTATCCGCCGTGGAGCCGCTGACAGCAGCGGTGGCGACGAAGGAGGCGATGCAAGAGACGGTCGGTAAAAAAAGGCCCGATCGCTGCAGCGCGCCTTCCACTTAACCCGTGTAACGATCACCTCGAGCCCTGATATTTAATGCCGGGGCCCCGCTTTGTCGGGCGCGAGCCTCGTTGCTTGCGTCACGTCTTGGGGTCGTCTGCGTTTTATTCACGGGCCGAGGCATGAAACGATCGCTGGGCTCAATTAGCACGGGCGTGCTCGGGGACGCACGTGAGAGTAACGAATAGTCGCGCCGCGCACTACCTCTGTAGAATTTCCACACGAAGAATAACGAGGCTGACTCGTGACCTGCTTCGCGAGAATGCCGTCAATTTTAATACGGCCACAATCTAGGACCGAGCAGTACTCGTTGAAGTGTGTACAAACTATCTAAGTACTTTAAAAATAAGTTTCGAAAGGCTTGGTTTTATTTTATTATAACATCTGGATTATTTGCAAATTGTTCTTTTCGAACCTTCGGCAAATACAATCATACATACAATTTTGATTTGTAAAGAAACCATCTGGAAATGGTTCCTTCTATGTATTATTTTTAAATAGTTGCCCAAGCAGAAAATAGATATACATTGCAATTATAATCACAATAATACAAATACGAACATGTGTACAATGGTACAAACACTAACAAATTCTTTGTAACTACTGCTGAGTATATGGAATTTGTTGATGAAATTGTTTGGAGTTTTAGTGCTGAAATGGTTCATGCAGAGCGCGACCTCTTGATTGCAAGTCGTGATCCCCAGAGTTGATTTTTCGCAATGAATGAAGATAAATGCATACTTGTGTATTGCGTAATTCATTCATAGAGCGTTGAACAGTTTCCCTCGTCAGCCCCATAAGCACTCCAAAAAGGGGAGTCATATCCCATCTCCACAGCGATAAGCAAAATTACATGAAGTGATAACGGAAACTAGGGCAAACAAAGATAATGTAATTGATGCACAACCAAAAGATAGTCAAACTGACACCCAGTAAAACACCTTTCAAATAAGCTTCAGAACACATGTTTTGCTCATCTATTTAACACTTTAACATTAAAAAACTGAAATGGAGAATGTTTTCCTTTTCTTTTTTATATTACTGTCGCTTTGGAGTTCGGCTATTTCTGTTTTAAGGATAAGAAAGCGGTCTGTAATGAACACGTGCTGCATTAGTATTATCAGAGAGTAGACTACAACACATACAAGATTTCAATAAAATTCCTTTTCACGGCGTACGCAGACTTATCGATAACATTGGTATGACATTCCTAAATTACTGAGAAAGTTTTTACCTCACGCTGTGGAACTACGGGTAATGTTACCTTGACCCGTGGACCAGGATCACACAACAACTACTCAACGCAAACACACGTTTCCGCGTGAGACTCACACCCCTTCGGAGCGACGCCTCTCCGTGGGATGCATTACGCCGCAGGTGCCAGAGCTCCGGGAGCGGTGCATGCCGCGCGGGCGACGCGATTGCGCGCGGGGGCGGGCAGACGGCGCACGAACGCCGTTGCGCAACGCCCCCGCCGCGCGGCGCCACGCGCGCGCTGCGTCACCACCATGTACACTGTGTGCGGTGGAAAGTATCCGGACACGACCAAAATGATGTTATGGTGGGGTCGTGGTTTTCATGCTGGGGGCTGGCACCCCTTGTTTTGTGTGGTACCATCACGGCACATGTATACGTTGATGTTTTAAACACCTTCTGTTGAAGAACTGTTGAAGAACAATTCGGGGATGGCGATTGCATCTTTCAACACGATGGAGCATCTCTTCGTACTGTATGGTCTGTGGCGGAGTGGTTATACGACAATATCATCCCCTGTAATGAACTGGCCTGCACAGAGTCCTGACTTCAATCGTATGAAACACCTTTGGGATGTTTTGGAACGCCGACTTCGTGCCATCGTCACCGACCTACCTCGATACCTCTTCCTCAGTGCAAGACTCCATGAAGAATAGGTTGTCATTCCCCAAGAAACTTTTCAGCACCTGATTGAAAGTATGCATGAGAGAGTGGAAACTGTCATCAATGCCCACACCTTTTTGAATTCAGCATTGGAATTAGATGGAGGGCGCCACGAACTAGTCAAGTCATTTTAGGCACGCGTCCGGATACTTTTGATCACATAGTGTACCTCGCACAGCTCTTGTCCGAACTGATGACAGACATCCTCAGGACCTCGATTCCACGGGCACCACTCAATCCCAAATTCAAATGTAAACCTCGACCTGAATGCCTTCATTGGATATATCAAGTTCCCGGACGCGTCAACCACTTTGGGAATTGCATTTGATTAACTAACGATAGAGGGCACGTCATCTGCTATGGTCTTTAATCCCACTGGTGTCGTGAATGTTTTATCCTGCGAAATAGTTGTGTTCCTCTTCCACTGAACGGTGAGATTCGCTTTGGTCATTCACAGCGAGTCCGTGAGTGTAGTTCATTATACTACCGGGAGATAGCGGAATTCCTCCTCCGCTGAAACGTGTCAACCGCTACCCACCTACACGTCGGCTGGCCGGGTTTCCCCCACACTTCCACCAGGTATCTTCCCTAGCGGACCCTGACCCAGTCGGGACACGCTCCGAGTGCACGACAGTTTTCCTGATACGTCGGGTAGTGTTCAAATAACTAGACTCACATATCCCGGTATTGGAGGATGTGTTCATGTGCTAGATGTAGCGAATCTTCGTATATCAGTGAGACTTTCCATACTCGTTCTTGGCGACATGGTTCTTCTCATTCAAATTAGCATACTGTGAAGGTTGGTTTTCGTCAGATAAATGGAAATTCATTGATATTAATGAGATTATTTTAACATGTTAAACAATGAATAACAAATTAGCAAACTTTACACAAAGTGAAAAAGTTTAATACCAATCCTTTCCTAATCACTTCCTATCCACAGTAGCTAATGCGCATTTTACGTGGCTGATATACGAGCAATACATCATTATTACGTAAGAAGATAATTATTACCTTCTCGCAAAATGTTACGGGAAAACACAATCTCTCTGATTCTATGGCACACTGAATATATTTTTAGTAATTTCCTCGCCGATATGACTAAGAGCTTTCTCTGCCTTGGTATACGTTCCTGTATGAACAAGGCTTCGCAGAAGAAATGTCGAGTGGTTTCCTGAGGAAGTATGCGCATTCTGACCATCTGTTCACTATACATAGCTTTTTTCATTTCTGACTTCACTCTAACCGACATGCGACCTACTAAATAAGGAAAGAATGAGAGTCTGTTATCTGTACGGCAGATACGATTTCGTGATTCTGCATTCGAACTATCTCATATGAACATTATAAGCTTACTCTACTGTATCTTCCTTCAGAACTGAACGAATTTGCTCATTGGAACGATAAATGCTATCTTTAAGTTGCTTTGTGGTCATTCCAACACATAAGGACAATACAAAAACAAACAAAAAAAAAGATTACTGTTATCAGTAGTGTTTATTCTTTGTTACGGTAGTCGCCCCTTATGAACAAGTACCGTTTGCGTCGCGGATATAACCGGGATCAGAGCGACGAGGGCTTCCCCGCGCCGCCTGCCTCGTCGCCCGAGGACGCGCCAGCGCGCCGACAGAACGAGTTTTATTCGATCGGCGGCGGCGGCGGCGGCCGAAGAACGCCAGGCTGGCATCCGACGCTCGCCGCCGTCGCGACGCTTTTTGTGCGGCAGCGCAGGCGGCCCCGGCCACGACGACTCGGACGCACGGGCGTGTGTGCGCGCCGGCCGGAGGGGCTGTCTGGCGAGGAGGAGGAACGGCGCGTGCAGCGCGGGCCCACACGGCTCTGTGGAAGACTCTGCTAGGTTCCATTCTGACGGGTTTTCGCAATGCAATTGCGAAAACATTTATTTTACAAATTGCGTATTTCGCAGCCGAACCGAATCGAATGCGTGTATTAATCGCAACATACCCCACAGCAAACGGGCGTATTTCCACAAAACAAGTTGGTCATGTGATAGAGACGATGTTCGTAACATACAAGAGGCGTCTGCCGTCGCGCACGCCCCGCGCGCCAGCAGGCCCCGAAGGCCTGGAGCTGCGGGAGGCCGCTCACCGCCCGCAGTCGACGCGGACACCACTCACCTGCGAACAGAAAAAGCACACGTTAGGCGCGGCCCGCGTTAGCGCCGACGCACCTGTCGCGGCAGCGCCTTCATTCACCTCCCTCCGACAGCGCAGCTGCCCCGCAAAAATTCGAAGTGCTCTCACGAGGCGAAGACTCGCGTGGAATTTCGTGCGGGCTGTTTCTGTTAATTGCGAGCGGAAGTGCGGATAAGGGGAAAATATTACTCGGCAATAAGAGGAGGCAAATGAATGAATGAATCACGTCGTTCTTCCTATCTGGCGTTCCTTTGACGTCACAGACTAGCGATACTGAAATGGTGCGTAGGAAAAGCAACTGGGACCACGTCCTTCCTGCTACGATAACGCCAGGGCTGAGAATCTGCCAAACGGAGAAATACCGTGATTGAATAATAGGGTTCGAGGAAAACTTTCAAATTTAAGTTAAAACAATTTCAAACTGTAATAAAAAAGAACTGTAACAAAATCGTCTCTCCTCTTATTAGGAGCAGAGAAAAAATAAAATTATCGGTTTCCCAAAAATAAACGATTTCCCTAGCGAAAGTTCTCGAAACGTCACGGGTGAACGACGTCGCATGTTTGCACGGACGTTTCTCGTTGTTTGTCTCCAACCACTTCATAAAAACCCACCGAACAATTGTTTCAAGCCCCGAGTCTTGCAGACAGACGTACAAAAGACAAAGCCGCCAGGCGTAACAATGGCGACCCGGATGAGTGAGAACACACTTATCCTCTGTGGCGACGAGCCCCCACCGCAGAACGGCGGTAGTGGTCCGGGAGCCCCTGCAACGAAGATTGTCCGCGGGTGCAGCGGCGCGGGGTCGAAAGCGAGACCGTGGAAACGGGGGCGGCGACGGCTGCATAGGTGGAGGGTGGCAGCATTAGGGAATTTTAGCGCCAGTCGTAAGGAGACGTCCTTAAACTCTATTGATCACGTGACTAACGACGTTATACAGGGCTGTAAGGAACAATGTTCAGATGAGCTCTACCAATGGGATATTGTGTAATGCATTATAATACAACAAGGATTTCAAGCACTGAACAACGAATGTGCATAATATATTAATTTAGCAGTGCTCCAACAGCAGATGCTTTCTCGCATTACTTCTAAATTTCCAATTTCCGAAAATTCTGAGTTCAATAAAAAATTTTTTAAAGCATTCTTTGTTCTAGTTGTGGCAAAAATTTAAAGAAAATACTTTGAGTAGATGTTGATGAAATGTTTATTTTTTTAAATTTATATTAACATCAAGCAGAAATACACTTTTTTGATGTTGGAGCCCGGTAATCTGAGCGACGACTATGTACTAGTCTGAAATTTTGAATTGACTTTCTTGACAATTGTGTGCATAAGACATAACGTTACACTAAGATAAGATTTCATCTTCTTTTTCGCGAATTTTTTATTTGCCACCTTTCCAACATATTTCGTTAATTTTTGTCACAATTACTGATGATGGTAAGAATAAATTACAACTATCTCACACAAGAGAATCAGTTTATCAGCTTTAGAAGAAAGCGACAATTCATGTTCATTAGCGGGCGTATTGCAGTTAGTAAGGTGACCTTAGGGACATTTAACAGACGTGCATGATTTATGAAGGAATAAGGTCATGCAATGCGCCTCAGGCAAGTTGTTATAACTTCAAGGCCCGAGTGACTGTTAGAGCATAACGTCGCTACCTTACGTGTGGCGCTAAGGCTACGTAATAGCGGGAGAGACAGTAGCGAGATCTGCAACAGTGGCAGGAGTTTGGAGGGCGAGGAATATAACTGGTGGACACCGAGTGGAAGCTGTGAGCGACAGCGGAGGGACGAGGGGGATGGTGGGTATGAGGGAGGCGGAAAAGTGCAGGAGAGTCACTAGAGGTACGAGGGGAATGGTGGCTATGTGGGAGGTGGAAATGGACGGGAGTGTCGGTAGAGACGGCAGGAACGGTGGGTGGGGGTGGAAAAGGAGGCAGCGGCGCGTGCCAGGGCCCCCGAGGGCCTCGCCGAGCACAACCTGCCCAAACACAAGAGCCGGCCGCCGATGTGCTTACGCAACACGTCTATTAATACACATCCTAGGAGGGGGAGGAGGGAGCAGTATATGCGAGCAGAGGGAAATTTGAACGATGTGATGATGATTGAAATAACAGTGGTTATTGGAACCTCCAGTAATCGAATACGCTCATATCATAGCCAATTCTTAGTTACAACGTGATTTGTTACAACCACACTCTAACGATACATAATATCAAATGGAATAAGCGCGTTATTAGAGTATGTATTCACCTTCAACATATTTTCCACAAAACACGAAACAGGCTATCCTTTTAAAAGAAGCGTTAATGTTACAATAGTCTCGTTTGCCTTCGGCGTTGGAGTTCGGGTTTCATAGATGTCTATTTTCTGAATCGTGTAAACTCATATTAAAAGGCTGAAGACATGGAGGAGGGTAGTAGTTGAATAATGATCAGGCAATATCAGAAAAAAAGAACTATGCATATAATCGAATTTTGTAGCAAGTTCTTTCATATATGAATTCTTTGCCGCATTAAGGTGCGGCAGATTCGAAGGCTTGAAACCTTCACTTCGAATTGCATCCTCCGCGGGTATGGAGAATCGCAAAACACTGTTGTCACTCGCTCGTATCGTGGTCTCGCCCTAGAATTAGCTGGACGAGTATCTGTGTCAATGAAAGAAACTCGACCGCACGAGTAGCACCGCATTAGAAACCCATACCATAATTTAAGTGGAGCCCTACAAGCCCAAGGCACGGCTAAGAGCCCGTCAATTGGCGACAGTGGCGCTCTATTTGGAAACATCGCTAATTAGAGTATCACAGAAGGCTATTAGCTGCGTGGAAGCTGCTGCTGCCTGCGCTTTCTCTCGAGGGCGGCGGCATCGACGGCGGGTGGCGGTGACGGGAGGCACAGAGGTTGGACGTAGAGGGGGTGGATGGATCAAACAGATGGAGAAAGAGGACGCGGCAGAGGTAGAGCTTGAGGCGGAGTTAGAAGTAGTAGCGGTAGAGGTGAAGATACTCATGGAGGACGACGTTAGGAGCGAAGGTAAAAGTAGATGCGGAGGTAGAGAGGCGGGGACAGAAGTGGGAGCGGAGACGGATAAGGCGCAGAGTTGGAAGCGAAGGTGGTAGCGGAGAGCGCCCAGGTGGAGGCAGAGGTGCAGGTGGGAACGGAAGAAGTGACTGCCGCGGTGGAGGAGGAGGCGGCGGCGGCGGTAACGCCCGGGCGGAGCGGCCGGTCGGTCTCCGAGGCGGGCGACGCCTTCGGCCAACCCGCCGCGGCGGCGCCACGCCCACACACACACACACACACACACAGCCCGCCGAGACCCAGCCATTCATTCAGCCACGGGCGCGTCGCCTGCTGTCCCCGCGACCCACACCCTCGCCATCTGGCCGCCCGAAAGTTAAGGGGCTACTCACGCCACTTCGTAGGGATCAGAGCCATTTGAGGTTTTGTCACAGTCTCCTGTCCGTACGTTATGTTCATCTGTTGACTCTGGCCATCTTCCCACAATCGCTTGAATATTATTAAAGAATAACATTGTGGTCATGTCTTTCATTCGTACCTGATAGAATTATCGGAAGAGACAACTTGGTATACAATAAAATAATTAAAAAATATAATAACAAATTAAAAGATATCGAGATACTAATTAATCGCTATTACATGTTTCTTTCGACCTTCTGCTATGTTTTTTAAAACAAGTAAAAATATTTATCGCTACGTTCAGTCTGTTCCGATCTTAATACACCATTTCCTTGAGGCTTGTAACACATCTGGCACTCGACTCGCTCCGGCCTGCATTCTTTCGCCTCATCTTCCTCGTCTCGCCCCGGCCTTCCTCCTCCTCCTACCCCCCCACCCCACCCCACCCGCGACCACCTCCGCGTGCAGTGGAGCGGCGGCGAGACCGCGCCCGCCCCACCCGCCGACAAAAGAGCACCGGCGCGCGCCGAGCGGGGAGGGAAGCGCGGGGGCGGGCGCGGGTCGCCGCCCTCTTCATCCCACTCGACTCCGCTCGGCTCGGGGGCTCCTCCCAGTGTTACGTCATTTCCACTTTCCAGCTTCTCACGGTGGGTGGCGCGTTTCCTAAGACGCCCGCGTCGTGATGTACGGCGTCCTCGATGACCCGCAGAGCGCCTAAGTGAAGACGACGTTGGCCCCGGCGCTTGTCTAGGAATGACTCTTTCTTCGCCCATTAAAGAAAACGTTGCTGAATGAACGAAGGCGCTGCGAGGAAGCGCGACCCTAACTTCGGCGTCCAAAGGACAAGCCACGCAGAAACGACTACCCTTCCCCCCTTTCGACTTTCTCGACGACAGCAACGCAAGGGAATGCGCTGAAGATAGAGGAAACTGAAATGCTCTTAAAAACCGGATAAACCGGAAACGCCAACTCCCGCGAGGACGATGAGTTACGAAATTCAAGTTTTTCTTTTAAAAATATTTCAGAAGCATTCCCGCTCGCTTCCCAAATTTTGTTTGCCCATTACAAACTAATTCCCGTTCGTGTTTCTCGGCCAACAACCGCCAACAACTCCGAGAAAATCCCCCCTGGAAAGTTATTACCGCGCCCCACGGAGCGAATTATTGAAAACGCCCACGGCCGCGCTAATGATGGCTAATGGCCGCGCCGGGGCCTCCCATGAAGTTTCAGCAAATATTTTGATTCATGACCCCGCATGTGTACTCTAACACTATAAAGCAAAGCGGCGCGCGCGGTACGGCAGGCCTCGCGGACAGAGCCAAGTAGCAAATAAATATGTTTATTAACGTGATTAAGTGCAGTACGCCCCTTCGCGCGAGCGGGAGCGCGGCGGCGGCGGCGGAGGCGGAGGCGTTGGCGGAGGTGGAGGCGAAGGCGGAGGCAGGGCGGCGGAGATCCGGCCTTGCGGGGAAACCAGTTTGCTGGAAGCGAGTGCGGCCCATCGCCCGTCCGCCTTGCACTGAATGTGGGTCCGCAAGAGCGCCCGCTGACTCTTCTGACTAGCGCCAGTGCGTACCGTAACGCCGAGAGATTGGAAGAGCACGCCAGCATGCTGTTTAACGCTCATTTTATTTGCGACGAAGACCTGTTTTACTATCGACTATAAGATACATTATGCCCCATATGTGTTTCAATGCGGAGCACTCACACGAAATTTGGTCATTAAATGGATATTAAAGATTACTTCGAATATATTTTAAAGATTTCTACGAACATCAAATCATGATGTAAGGAAACTACATTCTGGGTCCCAATAAGCATCCAAATCCAAGCTGTTCTTCTACATACGTACTTGAAGATAGCACTGGAACTCAATGCCATTTTTGTGTGGTGTTTTACATGAGATTCCTTTCGAAACCTAATTGCTCTGTGGTACGTCTTATTTTGAGAACATTTGCATGTATTTCTGTGTACATCTGTTGGCCAAAAAAACAACGAACGCTTGTTTTTGCAAATGACAGCTTGTCAATAGCTAGGATACGAAAAGATGAATACTCATTCTTCCTAAAATCCATAGCTAACTTGTGACCGCCCCCTCCCCTCCATTCCGGCGAGTCAAAAGCAATTTGCGAGACCGAAGCCAATCCCGTGTTACTTTCCTGCTCGATACTGAATGACAGCAGTCAAAGATGCCATTAAACATTAGCAATAAAAGAAGAGTCACTATACTACGTAGAAGCAGCAACTCAAAAATAAGAAGTTGAAGATCATCTTTGAATTTCAACGCTAATTCGTGAAAAATTACCGTACACATATTCTGGGCGCTGGTAACAATTTCATTGGAAATAAACTTATATAATACGACATAACACATCATCTGTATATTGACTATGTATCGTCCACTTGTTTTCATATTTCCTCTTCCCTTTGGAATATGTAACCGAGTGTATCTCCATATGCAGATACTATCTGTCTGCAGCGCGATCTCTAACGTCTTTTCCTGGAAGTTCAATCGGGCACTCTGCCGACTACACAGCTTCGTCCTTGTGGAATATTCAGTCGAAGCAGTTCACTACTGTAGGTCGTCGTATATTAAACAGAACCTCGTTTCGTATTAAAACTATCGCAGCATAAACAGCTGTCGTTAAAAACAATGTTGAGAAAAAGTGCTTGTCTCTTATATACGAATTCTCGTACTACGAAAAGAAAACTTTTGTACAATTCAATGAAAACGGGTAGTACGATGATCTCCCAGCATTTTAATTAAATTATCTTGGTAAGTTGGACGAATTTAAATATCTTTGTAATGTGAAGAACTGACGACCTAATAGTTTTGTAGCATTCGCATGGTGTCCATTCGACAGGCGAAGAGTTAACACATTAATTTGTGGTGTTTTCCAATATCATTCCAAGGCATGAAAAAAGGTCTATACGGGTAGTCAAGTAATCGAGGTATTAAATAAACTCAACTTTTGTTTGAAAGAAGCATATACTAGGCGAAATTCGCTTTGAGCGTAAATGCTACATGTTTGCTCTGATCTCAAAAAGAAACAAGATCAATTAAAAATTATATAAATATAATTATACTAAAAAGCATTTCCGTAAAGAACAAATTTGAATGGAAATTATCGGGGACTTGCACTTCCATTTCAACCCTTAGAATAAAATTTTCGTAAAATACACAATTAGTTCAAGGTGTTAATCTCACTGCACACAAATTTATGGCTTCGAAACCAGAATCTACGACTGTCAGTTCGTTGGGGGAGAAATATTTTTGCAGATGGGTGAGCAACCTTGGGTCGCTGCTTTGAACGGTTAATCATGTCTGCAACCAGTCTTCATTGAAGCGTCAGTGTTAATGAATATATTGCACGGAAAGTCCCGAAGCAACTAATCTCTTCTTTGCTGAATGGTAACTACAGCAAGAAAATCTTCCCTGAGGGGGACACCTGGAACTCCACAGTACAGGCGGTATCCAAACGATATAGGGCTCTTGAGCTGCGTCTAGTTAGAATAATAAAGAACGCTATCTTAAACAGTCACCTCTGATCTCCAACCCACTGTTTAATAGTGGATGTACCTCTACAAAGAATATATCATTTCACATTAATTGACTAGTTTGTAAAAATGTATCTTTCGGATGTGTCGTACAACGCGTTTGTACAACACGTAAACGCAATGCATTAGTGATTCTAGAGCTTGGCATTTCGTGATATTTAACACCGTAAAGTCCACTTTTACATGTAGTACATCTTTAGTATTTCACGCGCTTCTCATTAGAGGCATCCGTCGACGAGTAATCCACTCTAATAACACTGGAACGTTTCCTTTGAAACAACCCCCAGTCGGCCGTGACATCTGGACCGCACAGTCCTTCCACGCCACACCTCTTCATCCGGCCCTACGGGCGAGGCCGGCGGAGGCGCACGCGTGGGGCGAAGGGCCGGGAGGGCGCGGCACGGGACGGAGCGGCTTCTGCCAGCGCCGCAAGGTCACGCGAGGCGCGGCGCGCGGGCCAAGGCGGCGGCGGCGGCGGCGGCGGCGGCGAAGAACCGGTTCAGCCACCGCCGCCGTGTCCGCAGCCACCGGACCCGCCGCCCCGCTCCCACCCTCTCGCTGTGCCTCCTTCGCCCACAGTGGGCTCAAGGACGGAAGAGGCTGTTCGAAGGGAAAAGCAGACTCACGGCGCGGGGCTCAGCTCCGTCTGATTCACAGACCCCGCTCCCCGTTGCGCTCCGGATGATAACGCACGGAAAACCACACCGCATCTCATGGTCCTTCAAGAACTACAAACTAGAAACTAAATTTGTTCTGAGGATGTGAAGCAGTATATACTGATGCAATTCGCTACAACACGAAAGGCCACATAATTTGTAAATATATATTTTTATAGATTGAAAGCTAACCCGAAATTCTGTAAAGGTGAACGTTTCCCGGAATGAGAACTATCTAACCTAAACGTCGAAAACATTGCACTTTTTAATATTCGTCGCACATATTTCTTTCACATTTATTATCTGGTCGTGCAAGTCCAAAATAATTTCCATTTCAATTAATTCCAACGACAAATTGTGAAATAAGACAACTTCCAAAAATACAATTAGTACCCATTTCCGCAAGTTGTAACGAAGTTGTAAATGGAAATCGGGAAACAACACTTCATCACAACCGGCCGAGTTGGGCGCCATGTCAACGACAAAATTACGACTTAATAACCACCCCGTCGAAAACGGGGCGGGGGCCAGCGGGTGTCTGAGGTAGTCGCCCACTGCCAGCGACCGAAAGAGGGAGGG
>BOPP01000257.1:547412-561797 GCA_017312745.1 Gryllus bimaculatus | reverse complement strand
AGAAAGATTTAGTGGAGAGAAAAACATGAAAGCTCGAGATGGCAGTTACGTAAGGAAATAGATGATGATAATCGTCGCGATATACTACTTATCACCGAAACGATAAACGTACTGGTTTCAGTTTATATATATAGCTCTTCGTTTCTCTACTTAATGTTTAATAGTAATAATATAATGAAGAAAGATTCGTACGTCTGTTGGAAAGCTTGAGTAGTGCCTTGTAATATTTTATAACAGTATACGTCATAAATTTTTACAACAATCTGAACATACTTTTACTTTTAAATATCTACTGGCCATGATGAATTTAACATATTAAATTTCAAAGTTAACTCTTTGAGATTTACCTGAATTTCTCCTGCTTCTTGCGGCCTTGTTGACCACAAACTAGTGATAATCAATAATTGAATGGTTCATATTACTACAACACATATTTCTCCTAGTAGTAAAACGATTTCTATAAATATATAATTTGAAAGGATGTAAGGGAACATGGGACAATCAAAGTCTTTTTGTGTTGCGTGAGAACAGGTTTAGCCTTCTAAATTATACGCCCCTTCGGCCTCTTGTACGAATCTGCAAGGTGTTGCCCGCTGCGTTCGCTGCAGTGTGTGGGAGGGGTGGAGGGGTGAGAGGGGTGGAGGGGTGGGAGGGAGGGGGAGGGCGTTAGGCGGTGAGAGGGAAGAGCGGGGCAGCGACGCTGGCCCATTCACTGGTAGTGCACTGCCACGCTGCGCTCGCTCCGCGCGCTTTGCATATGGATCGCTGCTTCCGGCGCGCCCCCCCTCTACTTCCTTCCCTTCCTCACCACACCGCAAGCCATTTCCTACAGCGGAGCGCCCGCGCTGCCGCACCGTTCGCGACTAATGCACATTGATCTGTGATGTTTTCAAAACATTGTTTTTAATAAAACAGCAACAAAACAACCTAAAAGTCTGTGTTTTGCAACAAACATCAGATGTTTAAAAATCGATTGTATTTAAAAGTCGGTGTTTTGGACCGATTTTTCTGTTATATAGTAAATTTCCATTAATGGAATTTTTTCTAGAATTTACAATGTGAAATAATGAACACTGTATTTATGCAATCTCTCCCTAGGCAGGTATCTTAGCTGTTGAAGGTTATCATCACATCGTGGAGCAATTGAACGCACACTATAGTGACCTCCCTATGGGTGCTTTAAGCCCGATTGATGATATTGTCAACAAAGCTGGCATTAAACCATGCCCCCAGGGCCCAAGAGTGGGACGAAAATCGCAGTATAATTGATGGTAACACTTCAGTTTATTTGTTTGATCCACACCCTGGTTTGTGTTCACTTATCTCGCCCATAACTCGCCAAACGCTCATTTAATGTCGTAATGTTCCGTCGAAGATTTCCCAATCAACAGAGTTTTTTTTTTGTTTTTTTTCGTTTCACTCAAATCTTAAGTTATATTAATAACTGGGTTACCTGCCGAAATTAAAATTTTGTTGCGCACTAATTTAATGTTGAGTAATAACGCAGCTTTAAAAACATCGAAGTTAAAAAAGTATAGGATTTTTGGTAGATATATAATACATCGATGTTTTAATTCGAAATCGATTGTTAACGTTATCATGCCGCCGATCCTCATCGCCATGCTGCGGTCGCGCGCAGCACGCGGCGGTCGCGTCTGACGCGACGTGACGTCACACACGGACTCGAGCGGCGCGGCGCGTCCACCTTCCGCACTTCTTACCAGGGCCAACGCGAGTTCCCTTGCGACAGTAGGAGAGCTTTTTACTTTCCAAAGGATAAGAATTTGTCTTGTTCTGATAAACACAGTGAGCTCCTCATTTATTTATATTCATATCCTCAAACACGACGTAAGAAATCAGTTGAATGAAACACATGAATGCTATCCGGATTTTTGTTCGCGTGTGATTGTTAATCATCCTCCCTCTACCGAATATGTTGGTCTTTTCTCGCTGAAACCCGAATTAGAATTTTGCATTTTGAAATATTGGCGACAATACGTACAAACGTCTTTGTGGCTATTCTAAGCAAAATGTAGAAACCCAATGAATTCAGGAATGAAAATGTAATAGTTAACATTCAAAATGGTCAGTAATATCTAGATGAAGAGTATCTGTTTATGAACGAACACACGTACAGGAAAAGTGAAGGTGCATATAGAGACACAAGATTCACTTATATACCCATTAAGTTAACACACAGAACAATAAACAAATACTAACTATGATAGGTAAGAATTCGAGAAACGCGTCTGCAATAGTATATCTACGTTTTTCTTTTTGACATACAAGAACATAAATAACATAAGCACTGTCGAATTAATTAATAACTTAAACTTTTTTAAATTTTGGCATTTTACATTGTATATCTTCGTTGAATTATTTATTATGCATCCCATTCATAGAACTATGCGCTTGGTAAGAGTTAACGGTGCATTAACGTTCTGCGATGACTATTAATGTTTAGCCCTTGCAATCTCCTGGTCTATTAGCCGACGACTACGTGCGTCTTTGCATTCATTCCACAACTACATCTATTTCAAACCTTCCATAACCAGACCACTTTTGATATTTTGCAGTGTACTATTCCTGCGACTGCCATTCGCTGGTTCGCTACGTATGACATTCATTTCCTCGTCCATATCCTAGAAATCATATCTCACAACGGACTTTCTACTCATCTTCTATAGTGTAACTTGTGACCCACCCTCAAGATTCTGCAAACACTTCTTTAGTCGACCTTAAGTACGTATGGAGATATCCAATTCTCTTCATTACTCCCGCACAAGTGGGACAAAAGCCACCTTATCCCCCGGTCTCACGACCCGCAACTTCCTCCTGACGAGGTGCCTGCGAGAGAAATCGTGACGACACGCTCCCGGCGCACGCACGACTTGGCAACGCGGCTTGCCCTGCAGCGGGCAAGCGTAAAGGCCCGTTCCGTTCCCCTCCGGCCTTCGACGCGCCGCCCAAGCTCAGAGCGAGCCGCCGCACAAAAAACCCGTGACTCCGGGGTTCCCTGGATTACGGATTGAGGGCTGGAAGCGGGGCTTCGGAGGATGGATGCGGGCGGGCGCAGGAACCTCGCGGAGGATCGGTGGTGTGGTGTGGGGCCGTGGCAGCGCTGGCGCGAAGGAATAGACGGCAGGCGTGTGACGAGGGAGGTTGACACATCGAAGCGAGAGGATCGTAGTAGGTTGGAACGAAATAGCGAACAAGGGTCTGCGGGTAGCCGTGGTCGGTGTACGAAGTTCAAGTGTGGAAGTTCAACAAGGTTATGGTGACTTCCATAGATACAATCCTGTCTGGGAGACGCTACCGAACTACGTAGTCGAGCAGATTTGACCAACTTTATCAACTTACGCTTGCAGTTCGTTTTGTCGCAAGTATATAATCCGCGAAACTGTGATTGAAACAGGCTATATTTCCTCAGGACAGTAGTTTATCTCAGATTTGGAGTTAGTGAAGGTCCAGAGACCCAGTAGATGTGCGAGCGTCAGCGAGCATCGCTACGGAAAAGGTGGGCGAGACAGGGAAGGCTCAGTAATTATGTGAGCAACGGTAGAGCGCGTGGCGGTTTGGGACAAAAAAATAAAGCTGGGGGCGGGGCGGGTCCGGGCGTTTGGGGCGTCGGCGCGGGCGACCTTGGAAGGGGCGTGCTCCTTGGATTTCCCTGGGTCCGGTCGCGGCTCTGTTGACAATGGTGCGAGCGCGCCTCCTCTCCATTCATTGACGTATTTTGGCGGTTGGCGTCCCGCAGCGGCGAAGGGGGGATGGAAACCGGAGACACCGCGTGTGCACTGCAGTGGCGAAAAGTCAATCAGATCGAATGGTTAGTCGCCGAGTAATTGCAGAGGGGCATTACATATTGGTCCTAAGAATAAAGAACAAAATTTTGCTTTTTTAACGCCAGACACAGCAGGATTTTTCTCTGTGTACGCAGGTAAGTGTTCAGCCAAATTGGACGCCTTTCTCCGCTAAGAATGTTTTCATTTATGCTAATATGAAAGTTTTTTATTGCAGTCATTATGACTTTACTGACTTAACTTTATAAGTTTGAAAGACGTTCTTTTTATAAAAAATGGTTAAAAGCTTTATTTTGAGAAGCTTAAGACTGGGGAGTCGAGGAGCGAGTTTCCATTGATGCGCTAGACGTTTCGAAGGTAACATCGACAGACAGCGAAAGAAAACCCGTAATGACTGAATTGGTTTGTGAACAGGTCAAGTCAACCGCACCTGCAGACCGAAACGCAGGCTCACAGCGATGTCGCGCCCCCGTGGAGCGACGCGCGACCGCGACGTCCGAAGAGCCCCGGGCAGGTGACGCACGCCGGTGACGCAAGGGCGGCCAATTACGCGCGCACGCCGCTTCGCATAACGAGGCCTTTGCGGCGACGGACGCGCATGACCGGCGGAGAAGCCCCAACCCGGCGCCGGGCACCTCCATTCAGCCCAGCCGTCTCGGGCGCTCTCGCGCTGCTTTTGGCCAGATTACTTACTCCCCCAGTAGCATACTCACGCTAAAAACTATTTAAAAACGATAAAAATTAACCTCTATGCTTTATGAGCTATCTAAACACCTTGAATGCAAGAGATGATTAGCTCTTAAGTAGATCAGTTAAATAATAATAAAAACTAAATAATTCATATGTATGTTTATGATATACAATATATAATTAATAGCGACGTACAAAATGGTCTTGAACATAATAAAACTCTATTCCCACAACGTCAGCCAGTGACAACACTCCATAGATCAGCTCCTATTAAAATGAAGATCAAAATGTGTTTTTGAATGCGCTATAGTTATTCTGAGAAAAAAGAATATTAAGGTTACATATACGCATATTTTGTCCATAGTAAATCAAATGTGCTTTTACATGCTGAAGCGGAAATTTTTACATAGACTTCAATTACTTCTAGCAATAAGCGACGCATATGTCAGGTAAGATATCGTATGTGTGCATTAGGTTTATCTACAGCGACTTTCAATGATGATTCTCTTTTGTTACGTCGCTTATTTTGATCCATGGTATTAAAATCCAAATTGTTTATTGGATTCAAATTACATAAAGTCAGCTATTGTCATCATGCAATTTGCTAATTTACAATTCTTATGTTTGAATGATGACTTTTGAGAAAAAACAGTGCGTTTTGAACAATAGCGGATGGGAAAATTACATAGACAACGCGCTTGCTCCAACCCGAGTTAAATGCCACGTTTTACATTTGTAGAAGGAATCAACAGTCTATACCCAATGCCAGAGTCTGATGTAAGTCACAGTCATTAGGCTGTCGTGAGAGGCGAAACACTCACGTTAACTTAAATAACCGAAAGAAACGGAAGCCATGAGGAGAGGCCGGCGTTCGCTTGATATGCATCGCCTACATAACACGATGTTTAAACTAAGATGCACCAAAATTAACTAATTAGTAATTAATAAACATAACCCAACACCATTTTTCAAACAGATGTAACCATGAATTACGCGTGAGGATTTATGTGAAAGCGGGTGTCCGCTTGTTCATTTTATGTGAACTTAACTGCATATCAAGTTCAAATAATGATCGGTGGATAATACCGAAGAATTTAATAGAATATAGACTATTTAAATTGAATGTTATGACTCTTTTGATATTACATTTATTATATTTTTCACCCTTGCGAATTGTTAGTCTAAAACATATATTCATATGCCAAGGATATCTGAAGAATTATTGCATAAGTTTGTTAATGATTGTGTATTTTTTATTAGAAAAAACTATATTCATACCACTACAATTGGATGTTAAGAAAACTTAGGTTTCAAAAAATTTGATAATGAAATAGAGCAATTGATTTTAGAAATCATGAATGTTTTGAAAGTGCCAGTTGCTTCCCAGAGGCCCAGATGAGCCGGCCACTTCCAGATTGTTCGGGAGCGCGCCGCCCCAGACGGTCTTTCGAGTGTCTGAAGCCTGCTCGCCTCGCGCTTAACGGCGGGACCCTCATCTTGAGCCACCCTCCCCCCGGGATCACAGGCAAAAAGCGCCCCGCGAGGGAGGGACAGAAATTGGGGGCAGACTTCGCTCCACCTAAACTGAGAATCACGCAACTGCCAAGAAGGTTTCACATATCAGTTTCAGCTTTTTTACTGGGCATTGTTAAATGCGTTTTCTCTGAAGTTTTCTATCCTATTGTTTACGTCCTACTACAGTTTCTAGATATTGTTTGTTGTTTTATTTTCGTGTATGTAAGTGATTGTTATCTCATCGATGAAATTTTAAAGAAGTAATAAGAATGAGGGTACTTATAAATTTATAGCGACTTCTTATTTAAGAGTGTCGTTGCGGTTCAGTAAAGACAGAGTATTGGGCAAGTAAAGTGTGTGAGTTAATGATTACCATTTGAATATTTCTAGTTTACCGTATTACGTAGCACAAGTCAAAGGAACATTGCAGTTATACAATAAAATAAGAAATCTTCAACGCGACTTTAAGAATGTGACATTATTCTCTTTACTAATATTTCGATTAATTCTTTCGATATCCTTGCGCTCAACAATAAGCAACATACCTTTGGTCATTTCTTTCTAAGCAGCCGCACAAGCGACGACGACAACATTGCCATGTAACTACTGCAATCAGGGGTTTCGCAGGAAGATATACTGCCTTAATCGCCATTTCTAAACGCGTCCGCTTAGTAAGCATTGCATCACGCATATCTTGTAGACATAAATCATTTTAGATTCTAAACGAAACTTTCTATATAACAACACACTGGTACACAATATGAGAAATAAAGAAATTCCTCCTAACAAGGAAACATCTCCGTTGTACGACGCGTGGCGTCATCATGCATTTCTCCGACCATATGAGTCGCGAGAAACAGGTATTAAAGTGAACTCACTTCCATTCATGGAATTCAAATGCTTCAAGTTCATAATTTTCACAGTGCATGCAAGTTATCTCAGAGGTTAGGCCAATTCGTAAACGGAACACCAGACCACATATGAACGCTCGATGGACCAAACAGCGTCACACTCACTGAAAAAAGATAAGGAACACAACGTTAAACGAAAACATACATAAACCGCGCACGATACGGCGAGGCGAGGCGAGCGAGGCCTGCTTATGGCGAGCGAGGCGGTCGAGGAGACTGGCACGTGAGGCAGCGGGACGAGGAGCAGCTGAGTGAGCACGCATGAGGGAGATGCGTAGTAAGAGACTGGGGGGGTGGGCAGAAGGAGCGGCGTGAGATGGTGGAACGGGGTGAGG
Organism: Gryllus bimaculatus; assembly: GCA_017312745.1. NCBI lineage: Eukaryota > Metazoa > Arthropoda > Insecta > Orthoptera > Gryllidae > Gryllus > Gryllus bimaculatus. Next base: position 554,543 of record BOPP01000257.1, on the reverse strand, counting down.
CGAGGGCGAGGCGATGCATCGAGGCGGTCGAGAGGTGGACGCGCGCACGGACGAGAGCGGGGACGAGGGGAGAGGTTAGTGACGGCAGAGTATGGGGATGGGCGGTGAGAACACTGGGGAGGGCTGGGAGGGGCTGGGGAGAAGGGGGCGGGAGAGTGGACGGAGCGAGCAGGCGGGCGAGGGGGGCGGGGAGCAGACGAGACGCGGGCACCCGCTATCGGCCGAGATCGCGCGGCGCGGCCGAGGGGGCAACGCGAGACTCCAATGACGAGGCCGCAGGCGCCGTCGCGCCTCCCCATTCTATCCCGCCGCCATCCGTGCCATGGCGGCAGATCGACGCAGGCAAATCTCGGCCGTGCTCCGCCCCGCCCCCCCCCCGTCCCTCACGCGGCGCCTGCCCGCCCCCTGCCGCCCGCGCGGGGTGATCTCAGCCCAACAAGAAAAACAAAAGCGACGATTTGTTCGGGCGGAATGCGAGTCTGGCGGCGGGCGCGAGCGGAAAGAGAGGCGTGCCCGGCTCGCGGGCGAGTGTCGGCGGGGTGGCAGAAGAAAGCCCATGCCGGAGCGAGCCGCAGCCGGAGGAGCGGGCGGCAACAGAAGCTATAACTGGACTGGCTCATACGTTGGCGCTGCTACTAACATACACGTAGGATACGTGTAAGCGTGATGGACGCGGCGACACGGAATCGGAACGGATAACAAGAGTGATGACAATGCAGCGAAGGAAACTGAGAGAGTAGCATTAATGCTGTAGTAGAACAGTACCCATCCCTGCGGAATAAGTATAGGCAAAGAGTGAAAGAATGTAGATTCTACACAAGGTCACACTGAGAAATATCCTAATCAGAGAAGCAATATAAGAGAAGCTATATTTTGAAGAATATGTCGCGGTAATATGTGCAGAAAAGTGTACGCTGAAGCAAGAAACCTATAGAAAGCTTGTATTCGTTCTCGTGGCCCACACACAGCTGCATCGATAGAAATAAGATATTATATATGATGAAAATTATGACTTAGAAGTGAATAGCAGGTAGCTAGAAGTGCGCAAGTAGGAGCTCAAGTAAAGAGGTAATCTGCACAATTAGCTGCGCCGTCACACACAACTGGCAGATGAGGACACACACAGGGAGTCGAAGAGAGATTTCGATGCGTGCGAAAGCCAAAAGGAGGCGGAGGTCAGCGGAAGGGAGTGATAAGTTCGTGGCGCGCTATAAGGTCGTGTATTTTCGAGACTTCTGCAGGCAGCTGCAGCCATAAGCGACTGGCCCTGCGTCGTCGATTTACTCCCGCTGTGAGGCCAAACAATAGGAAAGCGAATGGGTTCCTCTCCCGGAGGGAAACCACGTTTTCACGCGGAAATTCAATTTTACAGATTTGTAACGCTATGTTCACAATGCTTAGTTTTTGTTTTGCTATTTCCAAAGTAATTTTAGACTTCCAACTGTGCTATATTTACAGAACGACCAATCCACATCACGGTACAAACCTGTGAGCAAGTAGTATGCGTTATCATATTTACACTAGCATAGAAATCTGCACATATTTAAGACAACATAAAAACAAAGAACAGGAATATTATTACTGGGTGTTAAGGTTGTAATTTTAACCAACTATTAATTATATATCGCATCTCCAATAGAAAAGTGACAAAAGTGCGAAATCGTAATTTTTCAGGTAAAAGCTGATAAGAGGTTACCAATAGGTACTGCTACTATGTTGATGTTCATAGTACATATTAGTTCAATTACTGTCCGCTAGAAGGTGAATATTTGGTACAATCTACAACGAGTATTACAGAAATGCGAAACTTAAAATTGCAACTTCTGAGAAGTCAGAAATTTGCACTTGTGTCACTTTTCTATTGGAGGTGCGATATAGTGTGTATGTGTGTGTGTGACACACACACACACACAAACACACATGTCCACAGTCCTGCACAATGTTGCACAGTCCTGCACAATTGTACACACGCGCGCGCGCAACATACATGCGAAATAATTCAAAATGCAGGCAACTTCCAAAAGCACATTCAAGGCATCTCGCCCCCCCCCCTGTGTGCTGCATTGGGCTTCGTTCCAGCGCAGCCTCCCCGTCGTACTACGCGCCGAAGGCCCGAGGAAGGCTGCCACGCAAGGCCAAGGGCGACGCCGCCAAGCGAAGGTCGGCGCGGCATTCGATCGCGCGAGAGAAGGTAATTCACCTTCATCCGATCGGAGGTACCGCTTTACTAATCGCCCTCTCCATCTCTTGTGCTCGCGCGCCCAAACCGCAAACGCAAACAGCCGTGTCGGCCGCGCGGGGCTGCCCTGGAACCGGAGGTCGCTGCCGGCGTGGTTGGCAATACACCCAGCGTTAATACGCACAGCACATTCAGCGCTCTTTCCTTTCTCGTTTCATTAACTTCCCTCTGAGGTGCTACAGTTCAATTCAAGCCTTGATCTGCCTATGCGAGCTTGCCGCATGCGGTACCAAGTGTCAGCGCAACGTGGAGCTACGGAAGTACGTCGCGAAGCCGGTCCTTCGTTGCTCGGGCATCTACCTGGAATTGACGGGAGGATATCATGAAACGACCTATCAAAGTTTCTATTTTATCAAGACCGTGTCCGTCCGACAATCGCAAAAGGAATTTAAAATTTGCTAATGCTGGAACTCTGGATGCTAATTTGCTAATGCTGGAATGCTGGAATCTAAGTACTCCCAGGTGTAAAAATATAATATTCCCACCATTGTGCATGATTAATTACAGTATTAAAAAATCTCAGGTGCTAATAAGGCTTGAGCAGACTCACCATCCGGATGACCTGATACATCGCAACCTGTCCTGCATAACTTGGCAGCGCTGATTTTACCTGAAGGGTACACGTGCAACGCTTGCAATACCTGCCGGTGTAAAATCACGCCTCGCAAGTCACTAGTTAAAGAGGGCCGTTCGCCGATCCCACAGATCGTGAATTCCGCGGAGGCAATAACTACTCTCGGCCTCCAACCTTCAGGAGGAGGCCGCTCAGAAGTCACGCCGGCGGAGGCAGCGGGCTCACTGGCTGCCCGCTGGGGGAGGATCCCGGGCGCGCGGGGGCGCAGGGGGAAGGGGCGGATGGATGATGGAATTGGAGGATGAAGGATGGACGTTGAAGTAACCTAGGCTCTGGTGTTGGATGACAAATGTAGCCCATTGTGGTATTAGGTGGGTGATTGCGAAGGCAGGGAGCGTATGTTTGCGAATGGTGCGAAAATACAGATGGGCCCCGAGATTTAAAAAAAGGGGGGGTGGAATGGGCAGGTGGAGGTCGGTAGGGGGGTCGGATGGATGTGAAGAGGAAAAAAGCAAAACTGGAGGCGGCGAGGTGTGCACATTCGAAGAGTGAGAGCAGCGCCGTGGAAGACGTAGGGGGTGGGGCGGGGCGGCGGAGATGAGAAGTGGCGAGGGCCGGTGAGGCTCACCGTTCATCAGGTGTGACAGAGCGGGTGAAATATCTGCGGGGGCCTGGGGCGGGCCGCGCCCCCGCTCCCGGCCCCCGGCGCGCCCGCTCTCGTCAAGTGCCGGGAGGGCGGGCGAAGTCAGGGCCGACCCCGGAACAGCGCGCCCTGCCGGCGGCCGCCCGCGCCGCGCCGCGCCGCCCGCGCCGCCGCCGAGAGCGCTCCATGTGCTAACCAAGTCCCAGACGAACCGGCGACCCATCCACGCCGATGGTTGGTCTTACTCTCTGCTGGACCAACGCAGGGCTCGAGTCTCGAACGATTTACGTGGTTACTCTCTTAGCAGACAACGCAGTGCTTCGAGTTCGAGAGCTGCACTAGTCTTATCCTCTTGCAGACCAACGTTGGGCCGCATCCAGACGCGATAATTAGTCTTAGTCTTACTCTCTTCCTGAACAATGCAATGATGCTTCCAGACACGAGAAGATTCAGCCTTACTCTCCTGCAGATCAATTCACGGAGGCGTCCCGACTCGAGAGGGTTTACGAGGTCTTACTCTCTTGCAGACCAACGCTCGGCCGCTCCCAGGCGAAATGATTAGTCTTACTCTTTTCCAGAGCAATGCAGGACAGCCTCCAGACACGAGAAGATTTAGTCTTACTCTCTTGCAGTCCAAAGTTGGGTCCCCTCCAGGCGAAAGAAGGTATACCATACTATCTGGCGGAAGAATACAACACGCTGCTTTGCTTTGTAGTACTTATTATTCATTCAATTATCAATTTTCTGTTTATCTCCCCTGAATTTCCAGAAATCATATCGTGAATTCCTTTGTAGTTTATGATCTCATGAATAAGAATCGACGGTAGAAACATAAAACTTGCATCAGAAAACGGCAGCCTTCGAAATTACATCGTTGGAGTGAAATACAAAACTTTTATGTACAGGTACACTTATGACTGTCTAAATATATTTTCATTACTTGCAAGGGATACACAAATTAAATGCATTTCTGTTATCAGGCTGCAACGTTGGATTTTCCTGGTTCACGGAGTCTACACTTGCGTCTAGTGCTGCAAAAAGAGTCTTCGAAAACCACGCACGATTAATTTCTCAGACCTGCAAAACGAGTCGTTCTCGCTTTGGCACGCGAATGTTCCGGGACGCAGCTGGTCCGATCGGCGCCCGACGATCAGCCGCAAAGCGCCCGCTTCACGTCCTTCCCCGCCTTCTCCTCCCGTTGTGTTCTCGCGCTCCGCCCCGCAGCCATCTAAATGGAAATGACACGCAGGCCGCGCGTGTTCCCGCGCCTGGCTCGCTTACGAGCCATTCCATCAGGCGGGCCGCGCGGCGCAGTTCGGGTCTTCATTCGGAGGCGCCCCGCCAGCGCGACAGCGCCGCCCCCGGGCTCCCCCCTCCCCCCCCCGGGCCCGCCCCCCCCCCCCCTGCCGGCCCAACACGACCGCGTCCGCGGTAACGACTTCACCGGCAATGCCAGCGCGGGCAGAGGTATTTGCTCAGCGCCCCGACGGCACACTGATTTGTGGGCGGTGTCCATTACAGCGAATGAAACGTTTTACGATGATCCATTTCGTTGTCAACCCCCTTCTTCAAGCTGCTTATTTCTTTCTTCAAGGCGACTGTGCTTCAGGTGTAGCAGATAGCACGGTTCTAGTTTCGCTGTGGGTCGCCCACCCAAGACGAGGATTTCGTAATATGTTCCTTCCCACGGCTTGGTGCCACCTGGAAGTTTTCCCACCGGATTACTGTTAGTGGAGTTTGTTTTACGATAATACAATGCCCTGAACATAAGTGTATAGAGAAGGTTCAATTCGACGACAAATAGTTATACAAGAAAATGAATTTTTAAAACAATTGGACCACATGAACGTGTAATGGACATTAACGGATTTTCGCACTCGTGGCCATGGGTTTTCCCTTTCAAAGATCTACATGTATTTTTTTTAATATAAAAAAATAGAGACTTATGACGACATACGACAGCAGAAACTGAAGAAAAACATAAGTATTTTATCAATGATGTTAAAATGTCAGAAAAACGAGGAAGCCAGTTTTTTTACGGCAAAACAAATATTGGCAGATCAAATCATTCGCATCATTTGCTCTGTGAGTGGCAAAACCAGACATTCACGCACGAACTCGGAAGAGGCTCTCGACCACTCGGGGCGTCTTGACAGCGTTAACAAAGCGAAACGTGGAGAAATAACGGGCGAAGCGCGAACGTGGACGCCGCCACCACCCCCTCTTGGACCGCAGGACGGCGACGGTAGCGCGAAGCCACCGGGCGGCTCTCTGGGCGGCGCGTTGCGGCCGGGACAGATAGGACGGCGGCGCACCCGCTGACCCCCGCAGCATTAACAACCGCACGACCACCTTCTCCGCATTAAACGTCCGTAATCACACGTCGCAGCTCTCATTCATAACGGCCGCCCGCCCGCCCGCCATCTTCGTAAAATCCCCCCGAGAATCCCGGCTCCGCGGGCGCCGCGCCGCCGCTGCAATAAAAGCTCTTGCGGCTGCTTTATCTCCGGCTATCTCGAAATGAAGGGTTAGAGATGTTTATATTCTTGAATCACGAACAACGTCTCGGTGGAGCTCTCGTTGCCACATTCCAGCCGCGCCGCCGGCCAGACACGCTCTGCGAGAAATCAAGAGACGAAGACGGAGCAACGCTCATTAAATTCCGTTGTAAAAAGGTACTCGAACTCGCCTATTAGGTTTACAACATTCAATTATCAAATGCATAGTAGTTAAATTAAATGACAATTGCAAATGATACGAAAATAATTCGCCCCAAATGAGGGGAGGATTATTTGTCATTTATACCAAAATCTTATTTACGTTATGAAACAGCTTCCTTAGCATTTTTCATTCTACGAGCAAGGTCAGATTTCTAGATCCGATTTATTTTATGGCCCTCACTTCAACGCGAAATCATGTTTCTTCCAACTGGTTATTCAAAGAAAAAAGAAGGATAATTCTGAGGGAAAGAAGATAATTTGCCATTGCCATTCCCTCAACAATTCCGTCTACTTCTCGGGAACGAAATTCCTTATGGTAACAATATAGAAAAAAAGTAATTAATTGTGTATTCTTACCTGGAGGCAAAAAGGAATTCATCTTCATAAGGTATACTAATGTTGGGGTCACATAACAGAAAACCTGAACTTCACTGAAAAATTACCTTTCAGAAAGCAACCTACCATTTGTTCTTCATTGTTCACGTGTGAACAAGATGCATTTTCTAGAGACGAATTCTCCACAGAGCATTCACCGGAGATGGATTTCCCGAGAAACAATCGTCCCCTACTGTTTTTTTTCTAACCTCCGCTACGGATCACCTCCTCATTGCGAGGATGACTGAGATGAACAGAAGACTCGGCCCATCGCGCACCCGGAGCTCATAATTGGAGAGTACGCCATGACAGGTGATGCTGCAGATCCATCGCACCTCCTCCAACACTCACGTCGCGCCGACGCGACGCGTCAGGTGAATTCCGTGCTCGCGGCCGTCGGGTGGTGTACATCCGAAGGCTACTTAATCAATAAATTCGACGCTCCGCAGCCGCGCGCCGCGCGTGGAAAGTAATAAACGTAGAGCCAGTTATGAAAGACAAGACGTGTATGAAAATGGAGGTCGGGAAGGTCGCGCAGGCGCTATTCAACGCCGGCCCCCTGCTGCACGCTGTGGCGCGG
>BOPP01000257.1:477077-488610 GCA_017312745.1 Gryllus bimaculatus | reverse complement strand
GGTGGGCGGGCGGGCGCAGAACGCTGCCAGAACCCCGCGCGGCGAAGCAGGATCGTTTAGCCTTTGGGTATCACACGCGGTGCACGAAGCAGGCCCATCATTTTAAATGTGTCGCATAATTCCAGCATTAAATCAGACCGTTAAGTGCGCTCTAAGAAGTAACAGAAGAAAGGAGCTTGCCATGAACAAAATGTATACGAGATCGTATTTAACGAATCATTTCTGTGATGAATACACAAACCTAATAAAAAGAAAATACACCACGCAGTTGTTGATAGATGGCTTTCTGGAGCTTAGTATCTTAAGCTATATATAACTTTTTTGTTCAACATGTTAGTCATGATTAATAAAATATGCATAAATTGCTAAATACTACCTCAGAACGAACCTCACATATTTTCACTCCATCACATTTTAATGAAGCCCTTGAAACATCACATCGCGAGTCTCGCCTCTCTTATGCAAAATGAATGCACGTTCGAGGAAGACTATTCCACCACGCATCTGAAAAATGCATAACGACACGTGCATGTACAAGTTTCAACCCAACAGACAAATGCGCGGCTCGCCCGCCGACACCAAACGCTCGTATTTCAAGCCGCCCCTTGACATTCCAGCAGCGAGCACCGGCGCACGGCGCCTTCAGAAACGCAGATGTACCAACTGCCTCGGGGAATCTTGGACACGAGATCGCCTCGGATACGTCAGCGACTAAATATAAACCCGCGCGCCAAAGCGCAGCCGACTCCGGCGGGCGCTCTAAAATGGCGACTGCAGCGGGCGCGCGCGCGCACGCCGCCGGCCGATGCAAGCGAAATCAGCTGCAGAGGCCATGTTGGACCCCAGCGGTAGCCGGGAGAACTCGAGCTGCAAGGGCTGTCGCAACGAACGCCTCCCAGAACGCCGCTGGAAATTGCTTCATCGCACAAGCAATCCACTTTAACGCTTTATGAAATTATAACGCGACAAGCGTCTCAATAAAAGTTATGAGGAGAAAACTTGTCAATAGAGTCGCCCAGCTTCCACGTACATTGAACTTTACAACAAAGAGTTGAAAGAAATACCGACATTTAAACGGTCCATGAATTTACGAGCATTAAAGAACAGTACTTATAACTTCTGTATGAATGAAAAGCAGTACAGATTGCTCCTAAAATGTCAGCGAATTCAATTGAAAGCACAGCCAAAGTTATCCAAGTGAAAGTGTTAACAATTGATTTCAGACTCATTCGACTGACTCAATGAAAATAAATTGATTTAGATAAAGAAATAAACTACAAAATTCTGAGCAATAAATGTAAATCACTTCTGATAATGATGATGATGACAATAATATCCCAAATTGAAACATTCGCAAGATATCCTTCACCCTCTACAATTCATAACCTCTCTTCGATTATCACAATAACGAATTATTATTATCCAATGCTGAAAGCAGTTTTTGAATCACCTAATACAAAAATAAGAAACCTCTTACCTTACAGGAAGGTAATTTCGTCTTCTTATTAAAAGCAATGCAAGAATCTTACCTGAAACAAAATAAATAAAATTTAAAATACTATTTTAAATTGACAACACGCACTTTTTTGTACAAGAGAAAATAAAAAAGAACGGAGAAAGAAGAGGAAAGAATGTGAAAAATAGGAAAAGCAAGGATGAGAAAGGAAGGAAACGCAAGAAAGTAAAAGAAAGAAAAAAAGAAGAAAAAAGAAGTACGGAAGGAAGACAGCAATAACAAACTCGTGTAAGAAAATAAACATCGAGAGCATTACCCTCGCACGCTGTACACGAGTTGAAGCACAGAGGGCTATTGAGTTCAAAATCGCAACATGTCATCGCCTCCCCTCCCTTGGATACGGGCGTCCTAGGCGCCCGCCCAACTTACGTAACTTTGGCACAACCGTTCAATGCATTGTACTAATCATAGTATCAAGAGGACAACGGCTCGGGCCACACCTTAGCGAGTGAAGAAGCGAGGAATTTGGCAAGGACGCGACATTCCTACCAACCAACGAGCCAAATTCTCGTTCTTTCTTTTGTACTTTATTAGTATGTAACGTGTAGTGTGCAGTTTTGTCTGAATATACACTCTGCGGAGCAACACCAACAACTATCACTACTATTACTAACAGTATATGCGACAAACTTCAAAATATCTTACCTTCACCATGCAATCTCTAGAAACCTCCTTAAATTTAATATCCAACAATAGCGATCACAACTTCCTATTTCTTTATAATGCAACATTATATGAATAGTCGAATTAATTGTCATTCCAACTCTCCGCAATTGCCAACAACCCATCACATACATTCCATTCTTACTATATATTTCCCTCAGAGCTTACTGCCACTATTACTCTCAATTCTCGTTCTGTCCTTTATTAAGATCTCGTAGCGAGCGTGGCACGGGTTGCAGCCGCAAGAGGACATCGCTGAGGTGAGACACGTGCCATCCCAGGCAGAGGCCACCGCCGCCGCGCCGCGCCGCCTCCCTCGGGTTATGATAATATTCATCTGGCGAAACAGGTCCTCCGCGCACGGCGGCTAGAGGTGCGAAGGCGGTCGGGCCCCACTGGCCTTGCGTCCCTCCGCACGGCGGCGCCCGGGTCGTCACGCCCCCGCCCCCAGTGACCCCCGGAGAACACGCCCACACCACTCCCTCGCAAGCAATCTCCAATGGAGTAGCTCCCTCGATGGACACGCGCCGCAACTGGCACCATACAGGAGACACCCCACCCCCCGGAACAGGCTCCACACTAAACTCTTGCCCCCACCACCAACGGGCACGCCCTTTCGCGAGTCCAATGGTGCCACGCCCCCAGGGACACCATCCCCCATGAGTAGGCTTTTAATGAGCAGGCCTCTTCCCTGTTTAAGTCTTCCAATGAGCGGGCCTGTGTGACCTGCCGCCGGAGGGGAGATGCGAAGTGGCGCGACTGGTGAGTAATCCCGGTACGAAAGAGCAGAGAGAAATACGATCTCTAGGGATAATTAGCAATTACAACTAAAGACCTTGGACGAGTTACAAAGGCGTCGCAAATAACCAAGGCGTCAAAGAAGCTTCCGCACACTTCTTTGCTCTCTCTCCACCTGCAACTCGGGCCACTGGCCATCGCGCATCAATGGGCGCTACACCTCATCTCCGAGCCATTCCGGTTTGGTGCGACGGGTTGCCTATTCAAACAAGCCTATGCGTCTAGTAACCTTGACATCACTCGACTTGGACCGCATGTTGGCGGGCGAGTTCAGACGAAACAATGTAAGATTTATTCAAACACGAATTGTGATTTTCACAACACTGGAAGTTACATATTGTGGAAATTACATGTCCAAAAAGCTGCATTTGGATTATTAAATCGAGGCAAGTCACGGAAGAAAGTTAAGGTCGTAAAGCACGTACTCAGTATCACTGGTGCCACAAATCGACACATAACAAGGTTGGTAAGCTGATGTAACATTTATTTTCTATTGCATCGCCCCCTAAATGGCCGCACAAGAAAGTTCGATTATCTCCTTTTGGAAAGATTCTAAGCGAACGGTGAGGAAAGTTTGAACGAATAGATCTATGGTGACAAACGAAAGCTCAGAACGTTGCAATGGATATACTGAGAATCATGTTGTATAATGATCAACTTTTCAACGTGTTACGGAGAATATTATATCTGGTACTAAAGTTGGTTCTTACATCGACACCACGATAACTGAAGGAAGGAGCGTCTGAGTTGAAAATAGAAGAGTGGGCAATTAGAGAGTGCTCCAGTGAATAAAGAAGGCGTACAAAGGAATGACGATGACTCCCATCGAAATAAACCTCTACTACTTTGACCAGAATAGCAGTGCCGACCGAGTTGTCTAGGACGCTAGTAATTTCATTCCTTAAATTCTCTTTTTACTTTTTACAAACAGTTGAAGAAAATGGATAAATGGAACGCAAGTGAAAAGCATTGTATAATGGATTATGATTGAAAACTGTATACGATTTAAGTCGACGATGGTGCAGCGGCCTTCAAGATCCGCGATTAACATAAAACGAGTCCACTGAACACAAAATTCCCAACGCATTTTATAAAAAATACAATTCGGCTTGCCTCGACTGATTTTCCTCTTGAAACTACTTCCAGTAAAGAGACTACTTAAGCAAATAAGCGCATTCGACATGCGCGCACTCACTTAACCACATGCTTTAGGGGTTTGTAAAAAAACAGCGATCGGGAATGCGATGACAGGAGCACGTCTGAACGACGTGGGTCAGGGTTGCGACGAGTGTCCCGCCATCAGAGGCAACGGAGAGCGGCAGCTTCCATCTAAAGCTAGCAGCTCTCAAAAACCATTTTCCACCAAACTATATTCAACATTGTAGGTTATTTAAATTCTCTAGTACCAAATTTTAGGCTCTTTTAGATTCCCCAAAATCATGAGCTCTGCTAGCTATAGTCTAAAGCTAGCAGCCCACTTAAAATCCTTCTAACAATTCTGAAACCACACCACAAATTTAAGGATAACTTCAGACTTTACGATATGGGGAAATGTAAAACAGCCTAAAATGGGGGAATAGAGCGTTTTAATCAGCCTAAAATGTTAGAGATGGTTTGTTTGAGATAGGTTTTTGGGCGCCGCTGGCTTTGGGCGGCCGCGGCTCGCCACGCGGAGAGCGCCGCCCGGCAGCCGGCCAGGTCATCGCCCCGCGCGCACAAGGACGCGATCCACTGCAGGCTGCCTTATGCGGCGCGCGGCGGCGCCCGGACCCTGGCGCAACGAGAGACGCCGGTGCGCGGGAGGCACCACCCGCTGGGCCCAGACGCCCCCGACGTCACTCCCGCTCGCGCGTTAGATACGAGGGCCGCCGCCGCCGACGAGGCCGGGAGGCACGAACGGGCGACGAGGCGGGGTGCTTCGGGTTAACATCAACGCGCTGAAATAAAACGGAGCGAAATGCCCTTCACACTATATTTCTTTTCATCAATATTCCCGTTCAAGTCATTTCTGTACACAATAAACTAATTTAAGTGCGTACGTCAATGTTAACATTTTTAGATTAATTTGGCATAACTGATAATATCATTTTTTTTTTAAATAGGTCTCCTGGATCGAAGAATGCAGATCATTTGTCTCTTTGCGATAAACAGCCGATTCCACTTTGATGCGTTAAAAAGATTCTAGAAACAACACTAAATACATTTTATGCGAAGGCAGTGTAATACTGCATACACATGATTGAAAATATTTAACACTGTGAAAGAACCCATGCATCGTAGTGTTAAGAATGTTATTCTTCGAGGCTACAGATGAGACTTTTTATATTGATCTTGTTTTGCAACTCTCACTTTATAGGCAACTAAGATTGAGCTTGAGATGAGTATTTTGCCCCGTTTTTTACGAGATAAACTTATTTTCGGAATGCTGTGTACAATTCCTTCAGTTTTCTGCTAATACGAGACCACGGGCGGAACCAACTTCCTGATAACGTACGCTCCACAAACGCCTTTGGAATTCTTATTCCGACGAACACCCATCGATTAGAAGAAATGCACGCGTCGTAATTAAACGACAGCGATCCAAAGCGCCGCCAACACACACGATCGCCTTCTGTTTCTTCGGGAGCCGACTAATCGGATGCGGCAAAACAGCGAATGAACGGTGGCAGATGCAGCGGAGGTTGTAAATTCATTGAGATCCGAAGTGTTGCGTCAGCGGCGCCAAGACGAGAGCGAAAATAGCGGGAAGGGCAAACGGGAGGAGAGGTCGAGGGCGTCCGGAGAAAGGCAGTGAGCACAGTGAGCAGGGGGGGGGGGCCTTGTGACTTGTGGCTGGCGCACAGACCCACTTACAACCGCCAACGCACCACTCTTCAAGGGGAAACAAGAAGATTAAAACAAAATTATTGTACATTTACGATAGAGGTTTCGTTCAATAAATTTGCAGGGGTGGAGATTCTGGCCTTCATTCACACAAGTCAGGTATGAAGCACGTTATCTAATGCTGACTGCTGTATTAAAGAAATATAACATTTTGCTTCTTCATTACCTCTTGAAACATACATGAGGACATTCTCGTCTTCATTCTTGTTGCGTGTTCAACTCCTATATCGCGCAAGTGGATGCCCTCAGAAAAGTTCCAGAGCCGGTAAAATGGTCTTGATTTAACTGATGTTACAATGCGTACTTCAAAAAACTGACAGGCTTTCTACATCTTCAGAACAGAATAAATCGTAGTGATTTGTAATTTGTTATTATTATTTAATTTTACTGAGATAAAAGAAAAGTGAATGTCAAAAATTGTCATTTTGCAAGAGAGCTTTTTTAACCTGTGTAGAGCTTTATATTTCGCGGCTTAAGATAAAGTTTTCACTCTGCTTTTATTTGTATTAAGATGTTTTGTAGTGAACTAATAGAGTGAAATTTCGACTATTAAAAAGGGTTATTTTTAAACACATTTCTTCATTTAATTAATTAATTTTCAGATGTGACGTTTATTGTGAATTTGATAAATTCGATATTTGTTTATCTACAGGTGTAATTTGCCCTCAATGCACAGCGGCAAACTCACGTTTTCAGAAATTACACCGAATTACTTTGTGGCGGAGCGTCATCATTCACAATTTCGAACACATACTTTAACAGTTTAAATTAATATTAAGTAGTTTTTAGCTCTACAATTCGGTCGAGAATGAGCCACTCCCACCGAATGCGTTCGCCTGTTGTCCGGCCGCTGCCGCCGGTTCGTCTCCTCGGTCCTTGGTCTTGGCGCAGTGGACAGCCTGCCCGCGCGCCCCCTGGCATTCACCGGCGCCCAGCGCGCTGCAGCGGGCCCCGCCACGCTCCGACGGCTCCCGCCGAGCATGTTCACAAGGCAAGACGGCACTCCTTCCCACGCTCACCCACGGATAAATTAGGCAGAAAGGACGTGCCCCAAATATTTCATTCGTACGATCAGGCAGCGGTCCTTCAAACTTACGAAGCCCTACAATAATGATTGAGAATGTGGATGCAATTGATTAGGGGGAATTTTATTCATTTATGTTTAACATTCAAAGACCGTTTAGGATCTAGAAACAAGCATCGAAAAATTCAATTCTACATCTAGTGAATTATACACGCATAGTGTAGAACAAGGAAATATATGAGCCAGGTTATTACAGCAGAATTTCAAAAAGAATATCCGAAAGATAACCACCTATTAGTTATATCGTACATCTTCGTAAGAAATTTAAGGAACGGCCAGCCAATAAGATGGGCGATAGGATCCACTATATGGCATCACCAGCTGCACGACCCCTCTACCAGTAGGAGGTGGTGGCGAGGGTCATTGGAATATCCCTCCATTGGCAGTCGCGTCGGGCATTACGCCAAGGCGGCTCGCGGCAAAGGAGTGACCTGTGGCACAAGCAGCCTCGGGTTGGGAGGTCGCAGAGCGGAACAGGCGAAGCGGGACGGGAAACGTAGAGGTAAATGTCCAGATGGCAGCTACAAAGCGGCAGGTCACTATTAGTCATTCTTACGTCATTGCTCGACAGTCTGTTCCACCGAGGTCTTTCTCTTCGCCAATCTCAGCTTCCGAATGGCGGACTGCACTACCGCCCGTGCGTTTTCTGCTGCTGCTACCACCACCAACACACCATAACCACTAAACAACTTTCGCACGCGAGCGTAGGGGTCAGCCATCACAACTACTCGAACGCGAAAGGTTCCTGCTCCGAACCGCCCAATAAATTACTCACTGACCAGTCACACTGACTTCGTGGTACAAATGCTTTTTTCAAACTTCCCTCGCAAGTAATTTAACATCGACAGTGTTTCCTTAGTCTTTTCTCTTTTTGCTTTGGAAATTTCAAAACCTGTCGTTTCCTTGACAAGCTCGTTTCCATCACCAACACACACAATTACTTTAATCCCACAACACGCCAACTCGCACACAATCGTCACACCTTCGAGAGCGAGGCGTTACATCACACTCCACTCCTTGCAAATAACAACCGAACGGTAAAGAAACGCACGTTCGCGATACAGATTTTCGTGGGATCGCGGGCTTTTGCAGCGACGAGTAAACAGCAGAACGGCGCAGAACAGTGCTGAAGACGCGCTAAACCGGCGGGATGCGTCGACGGCCAAAATGGCGAATGGGGCGACGGAGCCGGTGTCAACGGGGCCCTGAGGACGCAACGCGCTTTCCCTGCCTTGCGGCGAATACAGCTTATCTCGGGTCACTAGTTCCGTACAGGGAAGAAGCCAGAAACCAAACACGCATGATCGGCAATGTTTGAGTTACATGTAGAAACTCCATATGCGACAAATCAATTTTCTTCATGAAATTAAGTCACAGTTAACATCTGTCAAAATTAACACGAGAATACACCGTACAATAAGATTTTTTTTTGTTACACCAACAACTATTTAGTTCTAGAAGCTGTATGTACAAATTTCATGAACTTAGTAATTCAGAGAACGAAATAAAATGTTGATTTGGTTGTTTGTGTGTAAAACTGAAAAAACAAGTGTTATATTTATTTTACATGAAACTTGCCATCTAGGATTATGAAAGACTCGTCACCTTCAACATTTCAAGAGAAAACGTCCAAAATATAACAAAGTTTTGTGTGAAAGCTGGAGTATGTTAGTATAACTAAACAACGTCTTTGAGGTAACCGCAGTTTTGGTCTAACTGTAGCGCTGCTGAAAGCAGAGGACATTTAATTGAAACGGCACAAGTGGCGACGACAATGCCAGAAGCCGTTGACGACAACCGCGGGTGCAGGGCAGTGCGGCGGCGGCGGCGACAGAGGCGAAAGCGCGAGCTGCGGCAGCGGCGCCAGTCCAGTCGCTCGGGCCTGCCGCGCGCGGCCCCGTTACCGCTCAGGTCGAGGCATTCAATTGCGGCGGCAAACGCTCTGAAAGCCGCGCTGCGCTGCGCCGCGCCGCGCCGCCCTAACTGGGGCGCGTGGTTAATACGGCGCTTGGAAGGCACGTCCGCCGCCCCAGGGAGGGATCTTCTTCAATCAACGCCCGTGACTAACCACTTCGCTGGGCCGCGGTCGCCCCGGCAGGGCCCTCGGGAGGGGGGGGGACAAGGGCGCGGGGAAAGCGGGAGCAGGAGGCTGAAGAGTGGGACAGCATAGCGGGGACTCAATCGGTAAGACGCCCGTGCAGAGGCGGAAACATACCCACAACGAGGCCGTTGGAACTTGCTGATCCCACGACGAGCAGGAAGCAAGCAGGGAAGCGAGAAAGGGTGGCGAATGCGGGTAACCACCTGCCCACGGATGCGAGCGTGGAGGGTAGATAGGGGGGCGACAAACCGCGGCGCGAGCAGAAACGCAGGTCGAGTTGAGGGCGAGCGTCGGCGCGCGTTGCGACGGAGGAGGGCGGGGCCGCGTGTTTCCGCTCGCCCGGTGACGTAACGCCCTCTGCGGCGGCGAGGGGAGGGGGAGCCTGTGCGTGCAGCACGAGCGACGGCGCCGCCTACTTTGCAGCGCCTCTTAGCCGCGTACGCCACGGAGCGTGTCTTTACGCTGCTTCCGAAGCTCTGCGTACAACACAGGACGCTGAAGAAACACGCGGAAACGCTCGATTTGAACGCGATAATTCCATTACTTTTTGGTATATCCACTCATATTGCTGACTAAAAAAAGTGTTTTTTACATGTAAGCGAACTTATCAATTATCTTTCAGTGCATTAACAGCATCTGAATTACTTTATGCCTTGAAGAAGTAGCAGAAAGCGTTAAGCCTACTTTTTTTTTCAATAAATTTGATAAGCCCTTGTCTGTTAATGACAAAATATCGCCTGGTACCACGAAAGTATAAGAAAGTCAAGTATTAGAACTCAAAAATGGCCAAAAGCGAGCAAAAGTGTGGATTTTAAGAAAAACAAACAAACTAGGTGTGAATTCGACAAGTCAAATCAAATCAAATGAAATCGTTACAAACAACAGTTTACGACCTCACATTTTATTCTCATTACAAAGAACCCACTTCCTTCACGTCATCAAACGGAATACGGCAGAATGTATGCACAACTCTCTCATTCTATTCGCATACGCCTTAAAGGAATGGCTAACAGACATATCGATTATTAATTATGGCCCATTAGTTGTGCAAATATTTGTCCCAACAGTTAATTATTGGCAAACACAAATCTGTAGGCACGGTGCAGCATATGTGAAGGACTAAACCAGCCAGTTCCGGGTCAGACCAGCGACATATATTACGTATGTGGCACCGCCCCTACAGGCAATCCCTCCCTTTCGCCGACACCTGTGCCGGGATGTGAGGCGATTACGCAACAGCGTTGGCATCTCCGCAGACTGCAGAGGCCTTTCTGCTCCCGCCGCGGCCGCGAGCGCACGAGGAAAACGCGGCAGCTTTCAGCTAATTAGCGCCAACGGCGGAGCACACTCAAGAGCGATTCGCTGCGGCGAAAACAATTACAGCCCACACACGGAAGGTATTGACACATTAAAACAATCGCACATAGAAGCTTATCCGGGACTTAGGATGTACGATGGCTTGTGAAGTATTTGCGAAATTTAAAAATCTATTTAAGAATGGATAATTAGAAATTCTATTATTTTGTTAGTTTATTTGCAGGCGTGTTAGCAAATATAGGGTTTAAGGGCTGAAAAGCCTTCGTCAGCATTCCTCCCGAAGAGAAATTAAACCCATTTTCCGTGTCCGTAGGTTTGTGGCATGTTAAGCAACCTCCAGCATCGGTGATATTTGTCAGCCTAATTCTAGAAACGTTCACTGGTCAAGAAACAGTTTCGTTCTCTACGAAGTGGCATCGTTACAACAGACTTATTTTGTGTCAACGCTGCAAATCCAGTGGATAATAGATCGGCTTCCGCAGAAAAACACGCCCCAGAGAGGCAAATTAAAATAATATCAGATAAATATATTATCTTTCATCGCTAATTATCTCAAGCTCATTAAACAGAATTCCAAGGCGCATGCTATGCACAAATCGCAAGATAAACACAAATATTCCTTCTACATTTATCTTCCATTTTCCTAACTCATCACTTAAAACCTAGCCAACAAACTCCAGGCAACGAACAAAGGTCGATCGAGATTCCTACGCGGAACTCGACCCACCGCACACGCATGACCGAGCTCTCCTCTGCACTAGGCGCTTGTCCGAGCGAAAAATGGTTAGCTGCTGCTGCTAGCGCTCGGGGGCGGGGCGGCCCTGCAATTCATTCTCCGACCGCATGGGCGGTTGGGTGGGCAGCAGCGCCGGGCGGGTGATCCGCGATTCCCGAGCGACGGGCGGCGGCGGTGCACGATAGCGATGCGATGCGACATCGATAACAAAACACCGATGTTCAAATTATAAACATCGATGATAATCTTCGTTTTCTTAACCGCTACTTCGCTTTTCCGGCGCTTAATCGTTTTCTCCAGTCTTCCCTGTTCTTCCAGGAACCAGGAGGCAATTTCCACTTCTCGATTATCTTTCTGATCTAGTCGATCCATCCTGGTCTTGGTCTGCCTTGTTTTCTCCTTTCACTTAGGTTGCTATTCTAAGGATCTTCTGGG
>BOPP01000257.1:442006-476904 GCA_017312745.1 Gryllus bimaculatus | reverse complement strand
GAATGAAGAGGAAGGGAAGAGTGAGACTCCTACTCCTATAGCGAATTTTTTGACACTATCCTCAACGTGCGAAATTGAATATGAAGAGGGAAATATCACGGGCGAGAGAGTTTTGTCGAGGGAAGTACTCGCAAAACAGCGTTCCTTTGGTCTTAACATATGAATAGCAGAGTTACTATCAGTTATTATTTCATATATTTTTAACTTTAACAGTTATTATCATCATGGGAGTTTGTCATTCAGAAACAAAAGCATCGGAAAAGAAAACAAAGCATAGATCACAAAACATCGATGTAAAAAACGTCTGTGTTTCTACATCGAAGTTGAAAACCTCGATGATTCCACAAAAATCGACATCGCCTGACGCGTCCGTAGCGCTGGGAGTCAGTCGGCGCCTGGCGCGTTCGCGTCGCGATCGCCCGCCCGGAAATTGCGGGGCCGCCCCGCGCGCGAGCGATCTGGACGGCGGCCAATCGCGCGTCGAGGAGGCGCGGCGCGGCGCGGCACGCGCGGGGCGGGGCGGCTGCTGCGAACGCCACGCGCGGACGTCCGCTTCTCTGCTCGGAGGCCCAACGGCCGGGACTCTTTCTCAGAGGGGGATGAACTCAAACTGCCAACTGGCCGTTTCATGTCGTTCTGATCATCAGACTATTGATTGATGTATTAGTGGTTACGGGCGCGTCAACTGCCAAGAAAATTACTCCCGGAAGTGTAGTGAACGTTTTTCCCTTCCGGAGGTGACGGTGATCTGGATGGTGAGATCAGTCGGCCAGCGGGGTTTTCCCCAACCAGGAACTTCCCACCAGCGAGGCACCGCCCAGTTGAGCCAAGCTCTAAGCTCCCGACTGGGCTCCTGGCAAGTGTGACAGTGAAGTGCGTGTATGTGTAAGTAAGGGGTGAGGATATTACAAGGAAGAGGAAGGAAAGACGGCGCGCGGTCCGTGACCCGTTTGTTAGGGTTTTGAATCGCCATTCGCCTGCTATTGGTCGGAGAAACCACGAAAAGCTACCGAGCAGAGCAGCCGGCCGCACAAATTCTCCTCCAGACAGCGACTGAATTCAATCTAGCTATATAACTAGTGACGGAAATCCTTCCAACGTCGGGTCTCGAACCTCGGACTTCCCGGTCAGAGGCAAGGCAGTGACATCAGTTGAGGCTCTGAGCCAACTTTCCCGATTTTCTGATCAGTTTTGTTTCAAATCGTATCATCATCATCATCATCATCATCATCATCATCATCATCATCATCATTATTATTATTATTATTATTATTATTATTATTATTATTATTGTATGGCAAAACAAAGATATTCCAACACCGTCTCGCAGCTACGCGTAGTTGGAAAATGTTCCAACGCCAGTTCCATAAATCAGGCATTTGTTATACACACACCAGATTTCGTAGATCTTATTACTTCACTAAGAAGCAGTCAGTAATTTACTACTTATTTTGACACACGCTTCACGGAATTCGTGCGATTAAACAACTCGCACGTTACAAGATTCTCCGCCGGCTCCGAACGGGTGTAAAAGCGTTCTCCCACGCAACAGGCGCGGCATTTACTCTCCCCGCACCGCGATCGTTGAATGAACTCCCTCGAGCAAGAGCCAGGCTCGCGGCCGCGTGAAGTATCAAAACGCACGCATCCCCGCGCGCGCCGCTCATCAGACACGCGCCGCGAACTCTTCGAACGGTTCCGCGCCCCGGGAGGTCCGACAACGATCTGCGGAGCCCCGCGCGGCCACGACAGTGGACGTGGGGAGAGGGGCAGAGGGGGAGAGGCACTCGGCGAGTCACGAACGCGGGACCGCCACTCCGCGAGCACGGAGCGCCACCAGACGTGAACAATGGAGGCGGCGTTTCTCGCCTTCACGAGCTTAGGTTCGGTTACAATACGAATAACCTTTTCAATGAGAGCAGATTAATTGATAGTCCTGGCCCATAGAAGCAACGAGGTTGGAATCTGTACTCGAAATATTGGGGTGTATGCGAATTCCACCCTGAACGTGTAAGTTTGCCCTTGTTCGTGTATGTTATGTTGCGAGCAGCCAATCTTTCTCAAAGTTCGAAGACCGACGAGCACGCCACAGTATTACTGACTAGTGTATTCACCCAATCCTAATTTTATAGGATAACCACGCGACATAGTTGACTTTCTGAATTCCAAACGGCCTGATTGTAACTGTCCCGTTGTTCAGTGATCTCTGTGCAGCGGACAACGATGTTAATTGTAATGATAACAATACACGATTATCTTCTGTTCAAGCAACCACTAATTTTCTAAAGGGCGAACGGGCTGCGGTAGTCCGCTGCGGAGCTACGCGCCTCCTGCGGACGACACCGCCGGCAGCGGGGAGCTTATCATCCGAGCGAATCCATCACCTGCCGGCGCAAAGGCACGCAGCACGGGTTAAGCGCCCCGTGTACGGAGGAACACGGCTGGGAGCGTGCCGGTGTATTGGCTTCCTCCCCCCTGGGGCCGCTTCTGCGGTCGAGTCACGGCGGCCCGTGGACCGCTGTGTCATGCGCGGCGCGGCCGCAGCAAGTGCACGGCGATTTCCCCGCCCAACACCGAGCGCGCTCAGGGGAAAAAGAAAACAAAAAGTTGAAAGGTCCGTGGGCGAACTATTGGATAACTTGGATAACTGGTTATTATTTTCGGAGCCGTCATCGCGTCGTCGTTAATCAATTTTAAAGGACGTACAATAGCTAAGCAATACGAAAGTAACTCTGCGGCAAGACCTCGAAGATGGCTCAAAGTTATTTGTTACAGGGCAACTGAGGTCCTCCACGAGAAAATATTTTCGCCCTTGAGTAATCGGTTATTCTGAGAGGTCCGGGAGCATTACAAGCGATGATCACAGTTGTCGCAGAAATATCACTAATCTCGGAAATAACCACAGCGTCACCAAACTGAATAAACAAGGCTTCCCTCAACATGTACGGACGGAATTTCAGGTTCTTTTTTATCTTTAGTTATAAAATTTTATGCCGAAATTATATCTTTATACTTAAGCGAGCGTGTCAATATACATTCTATATTTACGCATGTTCTCATAAAGAACCTCTTTTCTGTCCTAGATCGGGGTTCTTCATATTAGGTTATTTTTTGTTGTTGTTGTTGTTGTTATTTTTAAGGTCGCATCAACTTCTAGGTCATTAGCGATCACTATAGCGTGTAACAGTATGGTCACTACGAGGATGACACGATACGATGATGTTAGGGGGTGAAAGATGAACACACTACAACCATACCCGAGGCGAGACTCGAACCCGCGATCTCTCGGTCCGAGATCGCTACTGCACTACTGCTTTAACAACCTCGACCATCCAGGTCGGCTTCATATTAGTGTTACAGTTAAGTTAAAAAGTCAATTAAACGAAAACTGAATACATCTCGTTTATAGGGGGAGATATAAACTCTATTATCACGTGGTAGTGCACTCCCGGATACTCAATAATCTAAACAAAATTTCAACTCATAAAATAACAATCCATAAATGTGTGTCACCACGGTTTTTCTACCGACAATAATTATCGGTGAAACATTTATGAGGAAGAGCAGTAATGCTATATTTTTCTTTCTATCTATATCTGCAAGGAAACAATTCTAAAAACTGATTAGAAACATTCTTGGGACGATACAGACATGTCGCGAGAAGCCATAGATCGAATTCCTATCTGCGGCAACAGCACACCACATGTTTGCTAACATCGATGTTTGTTGCACATGTCGCATCACTACTGTTGAGAGATTACTATAAGAAGGAACCGCATTGATATCTACTGCTTGACCACTGTTGGCGATATAAATGCATGCACTCGTTTTGTCAGTGCGATCGTTTACAGTTAGCTCATTTGTAAATGATTTAATCACTATCTCTTGCAATATCATCACCCTGCATGGCGATCATTTGTTTCCCGACCTGTCAAAGTCCCTTCTTAGAGTAACTCTTGTATACTACGGAGATTTAGCGCCGGGAGACGTCTTTAAACTGTATTGATCACGTGACTAGTGATGATATACGATATAAGAGCAACGTTCAAATGACATTAGGCAATTGCGACATTGCGTTACGCATTATAATAAAAACAAGCATATCACGCATTGAACGTAGACGTTTCATCATATATCAAAGACAGTATGCAATTGCAGAGGCAGTTTTAACCATGGTACGAGTCAAGAGTAAACAAATTTCTATTTTGTAAGAAGTTTCAAGTTTTCAGACCCTGTACATTGAATAAGTAGTTTAAAATTTTGTTTCGGTTCTTGTTGAGAATGTAGTGAATAAAAGCGTTCGTATAAGGCTTAACACGAAGATATGATTTCAACTTCTTTTTCTCACATGTTTTTACCTGTCATCTTTGTAACATTTTCTGTTAAGTTTCACCAGCGTAGTAGATATTGGTAAAGAATATTTCATCAGTCTCATATACGAGAATCAGTTGATCAGCATTAGAGAAACCAACCGTTCCCATTTAAAGGCAACCGTTTCAAGTTTGATAGGTGACCTAACAAACTCCTATAGACACCCACTATATACGAGGGATAAGGTCGAACTTTACGACTAAGCCGGGTATCCCATACCCTTCCACGGTGCGGGTGCAAGGACGGGGCGAGAGAATGAGACAAAAGGGGGCGGGAAGATTTCTGTTATGAGACAAGTTTTGGGTTATGTGTTAACCAAGTCGGTTAGGCTGGATTCCCGAGATATTTTCTAATACTAATTCGATCTGTGGCTTCTAACGGACCTTTTCGTCCTAAGAATGTTACCAAAAAAAGTGTTTTCCGCAAAGAATGGAACTTCTTCAAAGTAAGTTTCTAATCATTTTTAAGACACTACCTCCCGCGTGGCGCTAAAACTCCCTGCGGCCCCGGCGACCGCAAAGGCCGCGCCAGCGCAGAGCGGAGGCCCCCAAGTGGCCGAGCACCTGCGGCTCCCAGGCGTCACACAATGCGCCCTCGAGACGCTCGCCCGGGCTCCCCACTTCCGGCCGCAATTACCGGCTTCAACATTGAATTTTCAGCAGCGGAATGACTCAAGCAGCGAGGCAATCTCCGGCTTACCGGCGCTCAAGTTTCCACACACAATCATTTTATACGCTCCGGCTGTTTGGTATCCCCGGCTACTCTCATTTATAATGTAACAAGCTTTACCAATTATACTAATCAAATAAATGTGGGAACGAAAGGCCTACCTAGTTCGTGCACTAACAAATACATTGAGCTCGTGAGTTATTTTTAAATTCTCTTTTACCATCAACCAATGCAGTTTGATATCGTGCTCTTTTTAAGAAAAGGATTCAAGGCGATCAACACAGTATTTCATTCAAGTCGTCTGATGTCAATGTTGTCCTCTTCCAGAATGAGCTGACCACATGGAGATTATTTCACCAAAATGTTCCCGCCAGCGACAGAGCTAATGGTATAATAGCAATCATATCGTATTCTAATGCGCCAGATAAGCCGTTCCCCGAGGAAACTCGTCGCGCTGTTCGTTCGAAGCGTTTAACCAGTTTGCAGCGGTTACACGGCCACAACGCGGCGGGGAATTTCACAGACAATGGTCTTCTTTACGGACCCATTGGGTCGAGAGCTTTTTCCAAAAGGAGCAACGCGGCGGCAAAGCGCACGCCAAGGCAGCGGGACAGGGGGGGGAGCGGGGGCCTTCATTAAGCGCGGCGCAGACGTCCCCCGCCAAATAATTACTCCGTTAATTACAGCAGGCGTGATGGCCGCGCGTCTTCAGGGGAACCTTAATTAGCATACTGCCCGGATTGGGTGCGGGCGCGAGGGCGAGCGGCGCGGGTCGCACGGCGTAACAGGGAGGGGGAGGAGGGGGAAGCCAGACGGAGGGGGGGGGAGACGACGGTGGGGAACGACGTTGCGGGCCTAAGAAACAATCTTGAACGTGTGACAGATGAGGGAAATGGTCGGGGAACGGTTGTCCGGGGCAGTGGTTTCAGAGAGGGAGGAAGTACAATGGTGGCAGTAAAATCTGAGTTTGCGCAGTCGTCATGATGCGGCGAATTTGATGAAAAGATTCGGTATCGGATAATGAACAGAGAACAATGGACTGTGAACATCGTGCAGGGACAAAGGGATGACTGAAGTGTGGGACAGGGAAGGAGGAAAAGGGGACGGAGAAACAGGAAATGGAATAGGGAACGCGAAATGGGGAAGTAGGGTTGCGAACGGATGAACGACGAAGCGCGAGAGAAGCGGGGAGGGAAGCGCGGAATAAAAGCGGGGAAGAGAAGCGGGGAGAGACGACAGGACTGCGCGATGGCAATGATCTAATGATGGCCAAGAAGCAGTGGGGAAGTACGGCGACGAAAGCCTCCAGGCGGAATCGGACCTTGACCCTTCGATCTTCTCTCGCCTGCTCGTGGATCCCTTCCACCCACTCGGCAACTCACTAAATCATGCAACTCAAACACACGAAGTCTTCAGGGCTGTTCCGTCTCAAGAGGATGATCTGGCACTTTGTAAACAGCATTCCACGGTTCGTATGGCATGTTCCAATAGTGTTACAAAGCGTAGAGCACGTAATTCGTCCGGCCACGAGCATGAAATTTAATTCTACCAGAGAAATGCGCGCCCGGGCGAAACCGGTCGCGACGAGAAAAATAGTCATCACCGGACGGAAATAGCTTCTTGACGGCCCTGCTACGTGACATCACATCAGAAAGCGGCCTCGAATAATTACCACAGCAAATTCTCACTGGATTATCGCTCTGACGTCTCGGAAGGGGAGGGGTATGCATAAGAAATTGTTATACTGGGAGGGACCATCATTCGATGAGGAATCCTTTTAAATAGTTCAATATTAATTTTGACTCTATTTTTATTCTTATTTGTAAAATGAATGTAGTTCAACATTTATTTCACAAATTAGCAAGGAATTTCGTTCATTTCATGTCAATCTTTTGCATTGTTATTTTAATCAGGAGCTGAAAAATCTCTCGTGGGCTTCCATTTCTCTCAGAAATTGTTTATGCCCTTTTTTACGCTATGGTAATTGTGAGTTTACAAGTTTGAGAAATATCTGCGCTGGTCGCGGGGCGTTAGGAAGTTTTAGCGCACCGCGTGAGGAAGTGTAAGGATACAATTTTTAAAACGATTAGAAACTTACTTTGAAGTAGTTCCATTCATCTCGGTGAACAATTTGATAATTTTTTTCGATAACACAATCCTAAAGCAAAACTTTTCTTTCACTCTCCCCTTCCCCCACCAGCGACCAAATTCAAAGCGGGACATCCTAGCGAGATCTCGCTCTCGCTCTCGGGGGCTGTGGTCAGCGAAGCCCTTGAGGGACCGGGTATCCATTTAAGAGCGAATCACCCTGCGCCGTCCGCCTCCCAGGGAGAGGCGCCCTCTGCTCTGGCTGCGGGCTGTCATTCCCGGGAGGGCGCTCGGCATTGCCTCTTTGATGTCCCGCTTTTCCCACACGAGCGGCCGCAGGCGCCCCCGTCGTCCTATTCGCCGTTCGCCACGCGCTCCGCCCGCCAGCCGCTCAGAGGACGCGCGCCCAAAGGAGGCCGACGCCGCCCGCCCTGGCCACGCAACATCCATCGCCGCCGACGCTGCCACAGCGAGCGCCTTTATCTCCTCCGCCTTCGTCTCCGTCGCCTTCGTTGCGTCCCACAGCGCCTTCCGTCACGCCCTCCGCCTTCAGCGAGAAGGGAACGCGGTCACTTCCATCCCGACTTCTCGTTAATTTCGTGCGACATTTCCGTATGCTTTCAGGTATCTTTCCACGATGAAATGCACGCTGACATGCATGCAAAGATCCTTTTGGAAACTTAGTATGATGTCAAGAATGTTTCTCATAATATATTGTAATCCCTTACTTTTGAGTAGAATCTTACAAACCAACTCATTCTGAATTCGCTTTTATTGTTCTCTATTTATTAATCGTGTAATTATTGCCGAAGCCTTAGCTTTAAGGATCATCAATGTCATGGCTCTACCTACTAATATTACGTAAGTCAACATTCTCTGCTATTTAATTTCAGACGTATTTCGCTGTCATTTACAATCTACTACATGTCCTCGAGTAACCAGTACGTTCTACCACCTCATCAGACATCTATCCGAAATTTTCTTGACATTAAGTCCTCTGCACGTGCTCGGAGTCGCCGCTGCCACTCGTGATCCGCAGCTCCATTCCTCGCCTCCCGTTCTGTCGCCTGCGCCCTCCCACCTCCACTTCCGCCAGCGGCTACTACAACAGTCCCCGCAGCCACCCGAGATTCTTGAGCTTTCATCTTGTCTTCCGTGTCCTCCCACACCGCCGGCGCCGCCGCCGGGTAAACGTAGCTACCAGCCCGCGCTTGGGCGCCCGCGTGTCCTCGCGGGCGGCGGCGGGTGGGCGGGGGGTTGTTTGGAGTGTCGGGTGGGTGGGTGGGTGCGGGCGGGCGGTGCGGGCGGGGCGGGGCGGGCGGGGCGGCGGGCGGGCGGCGGGCGGGCGGGCGACCGGGGCGACCGGGCGACCGGGCGACCGGGCGACCGGGCGACCGGGCGACCGGCGACCCGGCGCCCGGGGAACCGGGTCGATCCGCGGGCGCCGGGCGACCCGGGCGACGGGCGACCGGGCGCCGGGGGCCGGGCGCCGGGCGGCCGGGCGGCGGCGGCCGGCGTGCGCGGCAAGGCGCCAGGATTAGTGGTGTCGCGCCGCGCCCGATCGGCGGACGGGGCCGGGCAGACGGAGCGGGCGGGCGCTCGGCAGGGTATGCCGCCTTGGCAGCCGCGCAGATAAGGGAGGCGCGCCGGCATTCGGCCGCTCGGCGCCGCTCCTTCTCTCTCGCTCGCCCGCGCCCGCGCCCCTGCGCGCCGGCGTTGCCAACACAGCGCGTCGTTACCTCACGCGCGTCGCGTCACGGCGCCGCCAATGCGAGCCCAAATAGGGAAGATGGGGACGTGTCGCGGGAGTTGTTCGCGTGTTTCGACACTTGCTGGGGGTGAGGCGTAATACTCGTTTCTAAATGTCGATACACCCTTCTCGTCCACCCGGAACTGAGTTTTAATCTTCCAATGAGAATATTGTAAATAAAACGTACCTATGTAGGATTCGAGGAACGGTGACACAAATTATACCGTGTTGTCCCAAGAGGTGTGAAAAAAAAGTAACACCGAAGAATTTTCTTGTTACACGAACTGCCACTCTTTCTATTACAATAACTTCCACTCCATATTAAAACGTTAATATCAAATGATATATGAGCAGGGGTAGAGGAATAAGTTAGCTACGATTAGCTCCAATATGAAAAAAAACACATTGATCGTTCAGATCCTATTACGATAGCCGCCATTACAAACAATCCCACTTTTTAAAGTAAGAATACGCTCCATTCGTGGACGATTTTATATCTTGATTCACCCGAGCAAACGATCCTTAACAAGCCAAGCGCCTTTTCCTTGTCGATCGATTACGTTCGTTTTCGTTTTTCGGGGCGAACCTCTCGCAAGGTGGCTGTCCGCAGCAGCGGGGCATCGAAGCGGCGGCGGCGGCGAGATGTGTCGCGCCAAACCGCGAAAGAAACGCCGCTGCGACGCAGGCCGCGTCGCCTCAAAAACGCTAAGTGGCCGGCGACATCGAGGGCGCTGGCTCGGACACGGTTCGCCGGCGCGGCTCCCTGGCCGGGGGCCGCGATTCCTCGCCATCGACGATCCGGGC
This sequence comes from Gryllus bimaculatus, assembly GCA_017312745.1. NCBI lineage: Eukaryota > Metazoa > Arthropoda > Insecta > Orthoptera > Gryllidae > Gryllus > Gryllus bimaculatus. Next base: position 467,222 of record BOPP01000257.1, on the reverse strand, counting down.
GCATCCGATGCAGCGCGCTCGCGTGGCGTTCCGCAGGGTCCTGCTCGGCGCTGCGGTCGCGTAGCCCACGAGACACGTCGTCTTGTATTTCTTAAACGAGCGTTATTTATTTAATAAATGTGTACCCATCTGCGTAGACATGAAAAGGTATATTACCTCTTTACAAAGAATGCACAACGGATGTAACAATGTACAAACGCAACAATTTTAAATGCGCTATCATCCTCTTCAAATGTTTGTGCGTGTATTAGCTCATATTTAGCAGTGAGTCAATCCACGGTTATTAATAACAGATGTTTTGCAATTGATGGTGGGATGCAGAGAACGAGACCATCACATACAAAAAAACCCGAGTGAAAATTCGCATTTAGATAGCTCCACTTCAACAACAAAAGCAGTAAAAGATCCGAATAAAGGGCAGTCCGAATTAAAATACATCACACGTCGTCGTCTGTCAGAATCCATCAACGTAACGGCACAATAACAGGCGGCGGAGACCGAGCGATTAAACCGCGCGCGGACGCCTGACCCGTTCCAGCAGGCCCGGAACGGGTCAGTTATTGCAGGAAGCGTAACTCTACCATAAATCTCTGGACGCGGGAGAACCGGCCACCGCTCCGGTTGCGGGTTCCCGGTTCAACACGGCCGATATAAATCGCAATTTCTCTGTCACTCCTCGGCGAACGCGCTGCCTCCCGTGCTGCGAGACCTGGCATGATTAATCGCAACCCGCGGCAGCACGAGAGCTCCCCGGCGGACGCACGGCCGCTCCCACGCACTCCCTGCCCCGGTCTGGGCCATCACGTACCCAGGATCCCCCTCTACTATAATGCCGATGATTTTTTTTAAGATTCTTTAGGATAGCACAATACAAATACCAATGTTTAATATACTCTGCATTTGTTATAGTTTATATCTACTTGTAATTAACTTACTAATAATCTTAAAATACACCTTGGATTACTACCAGGGAGGTAGAGGTATCTTTATATATTATCTCTTCTTTGGTTCGAGGTCTGAGAATTTATTTAAGAATGTATGGAAAGGAAATTTATTTTTGATGTGGGTTCTCTGTTTTGGATTTTGGCAGTCTTAGCGAGGTTACACTGGGTATATTTGGGATGTTCTGGAAGAAGTGGGTGGATACAAAAATGATGTAGTTGGTTATCGGTTCCAGTTGGAATTCTTTATGGAGTTGAGCGTTGGAGCTGTACCATAGGGCATTCGTGATGGTGCGGAGGAACTGATTTTGGTTTCCTTGGCGTTTTTTGTATTAGAGTTGGCTGCGCTGAACCAAACTGGGCATACATATAATAGTAGTGGTCGTGTGATAGTTTTATATAGCAATAAGACTATACCGTACGGTAGTTGAGCTGATCTATTTATGATTAGTTTTAGTTGGTGTAGTTTTATTTTTGCTTGTATAACTTTACTGTCGATAAGGTTTTTCCAACTGAGTCCTGTATCTAAGAAAAGGCCTAGATATTTTATGGGTTTACTATGAGGATGCCATTGTACAGGTTCTGTGCCGGTGTAATAAATTATGAGACACGTATTGCTGTACCAAGAAATCATTTGTCGATCTTGTGTATTAAGTAGATGTGTAAGTTAATAAATAAGGATTAATAGCTCATTATTATGATAATTAACTAATAAATATGAATAGAGAGTTAACGTTTGATAATGAACCACTGAAGAACTCCACATTCAGTGCAGTGTTTCTTTAAATAATTATTTAATAACTTATAGCTTCCCTGCAAGTACGACTGCCATTCATTATGCATTATGCAAGTAAAAATGTAGTTCTTTTATATTTCAATACGGTAAGAATTTCTGGAACACCTCATTTCTGATACTCTTTCACAAACCAAATTGTATTGGTACAATGTCATACAATTTAAAATTTGATTGCTGATTTTTATGACCCAACACACACGTTACTGGTTACGAGTTGGTAGAATGACTTCGAATTTCACAATAAGGACTGTAGTATGGACTAATGAATTGAGAGCCTTGTTAAAGGCTAGTAAGGTATATTTTCTCTACGATGTAAAGAAGAGAAAGCCAAAAAGAAACAATTTCAAATGTTTTTTGCTGTTGTAGATTCTTTGAAGTCTGTTCTGCTAAATTATTGGAAACCGTAAGACACTGGATCCCGAAATAACTGCATCAATTGAGCAGAAACTACACACATATTTTTAAGACCACCTTCAATTACACCATTAATCCCGAGTTTTTAGTTCAAACATAATGAAAACAGATCCAGCAAATTTTAAAATTGCGAGAACGAGTAATGAGATGTTCGGACCTCACGTGAATACGCCGTCCCTAAAACGGTGCCAAAACAAGCGCCTCCAGCGGATATTTTTAGCAGTGGCCATCATGAATGTATTGGCCATTTCGAACTTTACGAGTGGTGATGAAGGCGGAGCTGATGTGATCATGACGCCAATTATGGTAATAATAGACCGTGTAGGCATGATCCCGAGAGTGGACGGTGGGAGGGTGACGGCGCCAGCGAGACGACGATGGCCTGCGTTAAGAGGCCTCGCGGCCCGCCCACATGGACGCCGCCGCTGCCGCCGCCATAATGCGCGCCGGGCCCCACGCACAGCAGCCCATTTCGTCCTGAAAACGGGGCGAGCTGCGTAGGACGAAAGGTCCTGGTCTCGCCATGCGCCATTTAAGCGCCGGAAGTGGCGGGAGCGGCGTGGGATGTAGAAACAGTCTCCGAACAAGACTCGTCGAAATATTTCCCTGCACATGCCGCACACCTTTGCGAAACAGCCTAACGGTTGTTGTTTTTTTTTCTTCTTGACACCTTGGGTGCCTCTTGCGTTTCTTGTAGAGTTAAACCACAACTTAATTTTTTTTTTATTTGGCCGCGAGGAAAATGGAGGTAGTTAGCGACTGGACGGTCAGTAAATTGCTTCAGAAGGAAACTTCCATTCAGACGGCTTCTCACATGGTGATGCGATGCCCACGTCGTCGTGGCCCTGAATTTGAATGTTCACAACCAACCAACACCACTAATGGAATTAAAATATTTCTTTTTTGTAAATTTACGAATACTGAATTGTTTCATTAGCGTTAAGTACCCCTTATAAAATGATATTCAGAAGAAGAAAAAAACAGCAATATTGTCGATACAAACAAGACCCAAGTAACAAATAAATCACCGACAATTTATTTAAGAATAAAACTGGCTTTTGTCAGTTTCAAATCATATTATTACAACCACGGCTTGTTAATGACGCGTTTAAGATTTATAATGCATAAATGAACCCGGAATCTCGAATAAAAAACAATTTTCCTAAAAGCGTTCCTTCTTCTGAGCTAGTTCACTTAAATTTCGCCACCTGACCGATTTCTCTCAACCTACCGCGCTTATCGCGAGGCTACTCAGTCCGGCGGCGCGACCGGACAATAGGGACCGAGATGCACCTTTCGAGAAACACGAGGCGACGATTCCGGTGACGAAATTGCGTTGCCCAACCGTCGGCGGTAGGCCGCAGGCGCCTACGTAAAGGTCGCCTTTCTCCATCTCGGCGACAGGGCGCGGGGGGGGGGGGGGGACGAGGACCCGCCGGCCCCAGACCCCCCACCCACCCCGCCGCCTCGGCGCCTCTTTGTTTATTTTAAATCCTCTTGGGGGAACGCCCCCTCCTCCTGCCCACGGCCACGCATCTCCTCCGCCAGCGGCGCAGCTCACGCGCTTCCACCGAGGCTTCCGCAAAAGCAAATATACGCGCTCGAAATAGTCTATATATCATGAATGAACAGACCTTTCATGGATCTATTTCATGATAGTTTAGAACAGACCTTTTTCAACTATTGTGGTATTTACATAATACTAAATGCATATTTATTGTATTTTTAAGTTTTTATTATTACAACGGTTTAAAGAATCTTTCTGCTCTCATTAAACTCTAGACTAATAATTACAGAATATAAGTATATGGGGCATACCTTTTACAACTATCAATTATATCATAATAATCTATACGTAATGCCTATTCAATCTTTCATTTGCGCCAAGGCACGAACGCCATGTTTGTATTTATAAAAAATATAGACGCACCATGTGGAATGCATAGAGTTCTGTATTCCAGATATAGAGCGTGCAAGGAGTCAGAAGGGGTGGGGTAGGGGGATAAGACTCTAAGACTATTGAAAAGTGGTATCCTATTGGTGGAAGCCTAACAGAGTAAACAAATTAACCAATGTGCGTATAAATTGATGGGAGATTTCGACATACTCTAGACAACCAAGGAAAATAGGTACATATAATATTGATAGCTAAATACATATGAAATTTTGACTAAAAAATCTGTTTAATTTTTATACAAATTTCGGAGAAGTGAATCATACATTGGTAAACACATTAGATTCAACTTGAGTGTTTAAAGAGTTGTTAGATTTTATGAATGAACACACACAGTAGTCTATGCGCCAGTTCTGCCCGAACGGACCTGCGCGCGTCTCGGGTTTACTCGAACACCGAAGGCGCCCACGCATATTTCTAATCACTTTTATCCACCCGGGATTTTCGCCGGCGGGTTCAGGATATACTGAAGAGAATCAGATGTCAAAATCCAGATGCAACTTCTTCGCCGAATGACAATTTACTTCGCAAGTTCCTACAAAAGTGTAAATGGTATAGAATTAATGCAGACATTTTAATGTTACAATTTTTGGCGCCTATCTTGAAGAAAATCAGAAGCCGCGGTTTCCATTACGCGTAAAGTTTAGCCGACATGGGCGATTATGTTTATCAGTAACGGTAAACGCATTCGAGTAAAACTGACACGTTCGGCAGGCGGGTATGGGTGCCATACAGAAATCTGCGACATCGCGCACGAAATTCGAGACACGGTTGAGATGGCGGTGGTGTTGGTGGTCATGGCGTCATGGAGGTGGTGGCGGTGGAGGCAGTGGCAATAGCGGGGATGGAGGTGGCGGTTAGAGCCAGCGATGGCGCCGGCGGTGGCGGGCGGTGGCAGAATACAGAACGCTCACAGCGGCGCCCGTGGCGTGGGTCCAAAGCCGCATGGTCGAGCGCGTCGACAGATGGGTTTGGAGACGATGTGCGCCAGCTCCGCAGAAGGCAAGCGCTGCGCTGCGTCAATATTTCGCAAAAGCAGGCGAAGAGGGATGCCAACTTTCCAAAGAGGGTTTCCTTGCGACACACGACGAGAAACAACGCAGAACTTCACGCATGCTGCGAGTTTAAAACAACGCTTTGAACTATGGCCGCACACGTCAAAAGCGCGTACACTGGGGTCTTGTTTCGGATCCGGGATACAATTGGTGGTTGATGCAAGCCGAATTCAATACGTTTTACAGAACGTAATTCCTCAGATATTTTAATATTCCTAAATACTCTGTTTTTATAAAGAATGTACTAGATGTCTCGAAAATGACTAGGAATGAGGTGGACTATCTTTATGTCCAAATGACAGGCTTTATTCAAACAGTAGTCCAGTGTGATATATTTAATTCTTTAACGCGTCATCGAGATTGCAGTCAACTGTTGTACTCTAATCTGTGCACAAATCCCCTAATCTCATACACACTCGTTTTCTTTCCTATTTTCAGATTGTAATTCAAATTCTCTGACAATTCTGTCATAGTAAATAACTGCATTTGTTCTCAACATTTCCTAGTATCAGATAACCTTGAGCAACTTCCGTACGCCATAAAGCAAACACTACTTCGACGCAGGCTAGGAATGCGATTGTTCTGCAGCCGACAGGATATCGGCGCTTTCTTCGGCAGTAAAAGATGCTCCGCCTCTTGCGCTGTTTTTGCGCACAGTAGGCGCCTACGACCGCCAGAGCGGTGGCGACGGTGGCAACCTTGCACGCGAAGGTGGCAGTAGCATAGGCGAAGGTGGCAACGGCTTTTGTTCTGAAGTTGGAGGATGTGGTGGCGGCGATGCGGAGGTAAAATATGTGGTGCACGAGCTGGAGTAAAATTTAGAAGTACTAGCGACTATGCTGGTGCAGGTGATGGCGTCAGGAATGGATTGAAGATTAAGAATAAACACGCCTAATAGACAGGACTGCCATAACGATATTTTATTTTAGTTCCCAAACAGGCAAAATATTTTAATATCAATATTTTTTTTAAATTGTAAAAGTTATAGATTAATTCAAATAATTTTTTATTACAAATGTTCAACATTTCCGCGTCGTTAGGACGATTAGGGCGCCTTGGCTGATTAATCCGCCCCAGGGTGGCGGAGGCGGTGCCTGGGGGCGGGGGCGGCTGCTGGCGGCGCGTAGCCCGGAGGCACCGACGCGCGACGCGGTGGCCGCGTGGGGGGTGGGGTGGGGGGCGAGGTTGGCGAGGGGCGGCGCCCGATTCCCACCGGAGGAGAGCATTAGTCGCGCGCCGGCGCCCGCGCCACCCCACAGCCACGCACTCGCATTACGCCTTCATGCCCCCCCCGGGGGCGAGCTCGTAGGCCAAGAAAGAAACCCACAATCATCTATCGAACTACTACAGACGAAGAAAGAAAGGAAGAAAGAAAGAAAGAAAAAGAAAGGAAGGAAAGAAAGAAAGTAATGAAGTATGTTCCTCTTTCTTTTCCAACTTATTAAAGCGCTCGCGTGTATTTAAAAAGTTCAGCAGTACAGGACATCTCCGTTTTTTAAATGATTCCTAAACGCAAGTTTGTCCTTAATTGGAACTGCTTATGAATACGGTAAAATCTTATGAATCCTTTAAGTGATCCTAGTCAAGTTTTCTTTCACATTTGGTCGTTTGTTTTTCTATTTACAATGCAATCCATTTAACAAACTATGATAATTCCCTTCTGTGTCTACAAAAACTCTCATAACTGCTGCATTACGATCACAATACCCTATCTAATTAATTCACAAAGGGGGTTGTATAGTAATTATCGGCACGGTGAAAAAAATCAGCCCTTTCATACAATGAAAATGTATTAAGACACCTTTTTTGCATATTTTTTTAATAACGCAAACCCATTTCACTGCAGTGTCACGATATCAGAGCTATCACGATAATTTGCACATTCGCTTTGTACTAGCAAATCTCAACAATAGATGTCTACACGTGTGTCCTTTCATTTCAATACATGAATAATTATATTCCATTTAATACCAGATAGCTTGCCAAGAACACCGCTCTTTTGGTGTGGCTGCCCACACTCTCTTTTACACACACTCACATACTTACCCACCCACACAGAGCGAAGTAGGCCCCGCCCCGCACAGCATTCGCCACTCAGCCCGAGCAAGGAGCCTCCTCCTCCACCTCACGCGTGAGTGCGTGGGCGCAGGGCACGCAACGGGCCCCGGCGCGAAGACGCCTCGCTTCCGCCCGCCGCCCGCGCACGCACCGCCGCCGGACGTCCGCCCGTCCCCTTACGCGACCTGCCTCCGCCGCCCCCGCCCCCTCGCGCCCCTCGCGGCTCTTCGACGAAGCGAGGCACGCCCGAGTCTAGCGCGTCAATCGACTCTACAATTGAATCGTTTATTATCAGAAACCCGGCAAACGCCAAAATCTAAAAACATTCTTTGGTGACGGAGTAGTGTTCCAGGAGGATAGACACATCATTCAGTGCATATTTATATTAAAAATATCCATTTATCAACTCCTTTAATAAAAAATATTGAAATCTAAAAAAATTTAGACACCCAGTTTTCTCGAAATGAGGAATTTGGCGTCAGACGGGTTTCTGAAATAAACGATTCAATTGACAAGAAGGTTGCCGCAAATAATATATGACGTGATTGCAAATTAATTGAAACCGCCAGGGATTAGTCGAAATTACGTCAGTGTTCAGCTTTACCATGAGACATTCATTCTTTCGTCTACCTTGTAGCATAAAATAAGATGAGTGTCTTTTTTAAGCTTGCAGGCATTTTTTTCCGACACGACTAATGCCGTAAGATTTCATGACATTGGACTTTCATCTAGGATTCTAATGGAAAATGGACATCTGCAACTATTTTTAAACATCTGCAACTAGTGTGATTACCTACTTTTGTGAATACTGAAGTTTTGCAATGAACAAAGAGATTGTTTTACTCACATCCGAGAAGTAACGGAATGCAGCATTGGAAACGGCGTCTTACCTGAAACAAAATTTACATGTCAGCTCCAGTGTAAAAACAAATTAATTTTTAATAATATATAGACAATCATCAGTAACGGTTAACTCATTATTTGTGACGGAAAAGACTTGCAGAACTTTAAGGTGCCATTTTCAAACGCGGAAATGTTTCTTTGTGTGTATACGTCACAAGCATGAATTAATGATAAGAAAATCCATTAAGGCGTTTCAATCGCAACCTACAACACAACGTTTCTTGCTTTCTTCTCTTCAGCAATTTTCAGATTTTACCAAAAATTACTGTCTACAAAATACATCAATCATTAAAATCTTTGTTTCCATGACATAACTTGAATCATATTCACATGCACAAATTTGACAATACATTTATTTGTAAAAATACTATTGCACTGCGCTGAATGGAAAATTTATTTCTAAAAGTTTCAAACATACACGAAAAAAAACAACAGAGTTCATTGATTTATCCTGAATGCGCGTAAAACTATCACTGCATTCGCTCCCCAACAGCTCGAAAACTCTCCCCTACCGTAAGCACCGAAAGCACCCGAAATAACGGCGCAGGGTACTCGAAAGAGCCGCGTGAGCAACGCGCTGTTTTCGCGCACAGAGCCCGAGGCGAGGCGAGCGTGAGTGCGCGCCTATTTCCCTCGCGCGCTGAAAATACTTGCGGCCGCGGAGGAGCTGGCAGCCGACGCCAAGGCCCCGCGCAGGTGGGCGCGTGCAAACTCACTACCCCGCCGCGCCGCCACAGGACGCCTCACCCCTTGGAATCCACAAGGCCCCGACCATCGCTTCCTCCCACCTACGGTACTCGCCCTCTGCCAGACCTTCCGGTTCACTGCCTCGCACCGACTCGCCTCGCACCAACCCGCCTCGCACCAACACGCCTCGCACCAACACGCCTCGCACCGAACCGCCTCGCACCGAACCGCCTCGCACCGAACCGCCTCTCCCACCCGCGGATAAACGCATCCAGTACGCCTAAGTTTCTCCAGTGTACCAAAGTCGACTAAGCAACATGAATCTAAGGTTCACATACGTTGTTTTCGGAAGAAAACAAACATGACTCATTATTGCAGACACCGATGAAACAGTTAATTGGAGAGTGAAAAAAGATGATACTGATTCAAAGCGTGGGAACTACGTGTTGAACGTTCCTAGCACCGTTGCCAAGTTCCGACATCACTTTTATAACGATCCTCCTCCTCATATTATTCCCACATCAAGTGCTCACTTTTTGTCCATTATCATCTTTTGTTCTGGACACCCCTTGACATTTTCATGCCAAGGTCGCGTTGCGAGCCGCTTTGGAAATGAACCAGCGTTTTCAGAGTTTCAATAGCCTCGGTGAGATTTTTCCTCGCTGCCCTCCATGATTCAGGCTCCCCCTTCCCCAGTCCCGCGCTTCTCAACTCTCGTATTCCGTTTTTAGCTTGTACCCACAAGGTGCGGTTCGAGCTTATGTGCAACTACTCACGTGAACACATTTCTTTGAATGTACTCAGTGGTCCCATGTTGTAATACCACAAACAATGATTGTTTCCCGGGGACAGGGTTAATGAAAACCAAGATTTTTTACAAATAAAAATCTGATTTTTTACAAAATAAAATCGGATTTTAAAACAATTGAAATCGGATTTTAAAGAAATTAAAAACGGGGTTTTTTAAAAGTTAAAATCGGATTTTTTTAAATTTAAATATTCACATTAGGTACAATTTATAGATATCTGAAAAAGAAACACAAAGAATTAAAGAGCTCAGTAGAACGATGGGGCTACCTCACATTGATCTAGTTCTGAAATATTAAGGGTTTCACTACAACTTTCAAGTGTCCCAGGAACTATGGATCAGTAAAATCTTCCTGCAATAGTCTTTTATACATATCAACGAAACTTTCTGCAAATAATGAGAAAAATATTAATTTACCATTAAATGTTTTGGGGTTTACAACAACTGTACGTGTTTCACCAACATTGGTTCTGTCCTTTAAATACCCTCCCTTGCAAGAAAAAGACTCAATTAATCCAAATATATATGCATTTGGAGTACTACAATTATCCAGTTTTTCATCATTTGAAAACGACGCGAATGTACACCATTCTCTTTTGCTAGGATTAATGTCAACGTGCATTTTGGCTGGCACAAACTGTTGTTGTTTAATATACTCTTCTCTACTATTCCTCGTCTTTTTTCGAATATAACTTTATAGTTTTTTGATATTTTTATTTTATTTGACCTTCAAATTTTTAATTAATCTTTGTAAAATTTACAATAAATTATATTTTTGATTTCAATGCGTGATTTTTTATGAATCAGTGATTTAAATCATGGAAACCCTGCCCGGCACGTTAGCGTCTCAGAAAATAATCATCACCGATGCAATGGAACATTTCCCGACGTGCGCCACCGGCCGACGCCCGGCTGTCCATCCTCCGCCCACCTCGCCCGCCGGCCCTGTCTCGCCCTCGCACTCCCATTCGGGACGACGTATGACGCCCGGCCGCGCAGGCGCCCCCGCGCAGCTTAGCTCAAGCGCTGCGCACAAAGGAGCGGAATGAAGCACAACTACTGACGCAAGTCTCGCCCGCGCGGCCGCAGACGCAAAGCGCTGGGCTCGGGATTTTATGTGGGGTCTGGTGGCTCGTAATTTCTGACCGTTTTATTTCATATCGTCTAGTACGAGGGGGGAACGAACAAAAGAAAAGTTTTCAAGGTGACGTTTCTAATCCCAGTTTTATGAACAGTCAGGGAAACGAATTGCGTGCGTATCGCCTTTTGTTAACATCGTTTCACGGGTAAAGTACGTTCAATGTTATCAAATCGAATTCACAGTGTATTCAAATCCCACAAATGTGCATACAACCGAAAATACTCACTATTATTCATGGACAGCTTCCAAACATGTAAAACTACATGCAATTAGCAGCAATATAATGCTGTCGCCATTTGGTCTCCTGCGCACTGAAGTTTCAGCTATTCCTACAATACCCAATAGTTACTCGCTTTTAAATGAAATACGCATTTTCTTGATCTCTCCTAAAAAATAATGGCAAGAAATGCTTCATTCTCAATTTCAGGTTCCTGACCTATCAATGCACACCGCCTAACGTCCCGCAACCTCCGATGTACACTTAAACACCCAAACGACCGAAGAAACAAAATGCTGCCGATGCCATATCATTCGCACAGCATATCGAGACGTTGCAGCGTCCGTGATTCCTGCGCATGCCTTTGATTTGGACTGAGCGCCTGCCCGAAGGCGAGAGTGCGTTGGTGCGCCCTCGGGAGGAATGGCTGCGTCCAGGGCGGCTGGCGGAGGTGCGTGGGCGGCCCTGCGGCTGCGAGCGGAGCGCAGCGAAAGGCAGAGCATCGCCAGGCGCACGCGTGCGCCGCTTTGTTTAAGGCTGCTCGGCGGCAAACGCGCTCCCCACGCACCGCCCGCGCTTGCTGCAACCACGTGCAGTTCGTGACTTCGATTGCATCACTGAGAGTCCGTGCAAGACATTTCCCACAGAGACATATGATTGGTTTTAATATTTAAACAGTTATACGCTGATCATATTTAGAATCCTGATAGAGCTTACAGTCAGATACAAATGTGTACTCTAATACCAAGTACAAAAATAGGAATACCTTCGTTAAATACTTCTAACTAGTTGAAAATTGTGAGTTCTAAATACTAATATAAACAATGAATAAATTTATATGGGTAGTTTATTCCATTTACTAAACAAAATTCCTAATTCGTTATTTAGCACTAGATGCATGGCTAATGCGCAAGATCAATATTGGAAACAAATCATTTTTCAACACAGCTATAGTGAATACCTAATATTTCAAATACAAACGAGAGAAGAAATAGTAGCTCCCAAAAATTTCGAAGTTTCGAAGTTACAGTTCTTATACAAAAACTTGGAAAGGGGGCAAACCGATCAGCGTATTGAAAAAAGTCAACATTTTTAATTTCTGATAAATGATTTAGTCATTATCAAATTTCCATTAAGGTCCAATAAAAAATTTTTACATAGAAAAGCAGTGGCAAGGCGAGCGGGGGGAGCGGGGCGGAGGCGGGGGAGGGGGGCGGAGCGAGGGGGAGCGGGGCGGAGGCGAGGCCGGAGGCGGGGCGGGGGTACGGAGGCGGGACGGATGCGAGGACGGAATGCGAGACGCTAGACGAGGCTGAGAGAGGAGAGGCGGAGGCGAAGGCGAGGACGTGAGCATGGGGATGGGCGTCGGAATCGCTCCAGAGGGCGAGGCCAGCAGCCGGGGGGGGGGGCCGCCTGCGTCGCTCTGGCCCAGGCCAAAGAGCGGCGCGGCGCGTTACGGGCAGGGCTATAAGTTATGTGCGCGTCTTTACGCCGCATCCTTCAGCCGCCTGCGTTCGAACGGGGCGCGCCCCGCCTGCCGCCACACGCGGACCGCCGTAACGGCCAGAGGTGCGCCCGGTGGGCGTATCGGGAGCGAAACTAGACAGTCAGCCTTCAGAGGCATAAATAACACGGGATGGGCCTGGCTGCAAGAACACGAAGAGGATTGGAAAGCATTTCGGGCGGGTTGGGCAGGAAAAGATGAAGATAAGAGAGAAAAGCAACGGATTAGGCGAGAGTGGACAAGAGGGAAAAACTTCCTTCAGTAAATCCTTCTCAGCATTACCTCTTTAACATGAAATTCGCCGCAAAATGAACAAAATTTAGGTTCCGGTAAGGAAACAGACAAACGGATTTATAAAAATCGGATAACATGTATTTTTTTAACACTAACACAGATTACAGTACAACCTTGTAAACACAAATGCCAAGGCACCGAAATAACCGGTATTTCTGCTATAAAGAATCATGTTATCGATTATTACATATACGAGTACGCATGACTATTTCCTTGTCGGGAACTAAACTTTGTTCGTGTAAAGCGATTTCGTGCTAACGAGTGTTTACTGTTTTTCGGTCCAATGAAATTCGTGTTATCTATTATTATTAAGGAATTATTTATATCTAGAAAAAGGAACACGTAAAAGCTAAAATGAATGGAAAAATAAGTATAACGAAATCACGAAATGCAAAATAAAGATAAAGAAATGATTAGAAATGAGAGTTATAAGATGAATCTATTACTTACGAAGAACTGTGAAACGCGGAGCCCGGGAAAAGGATCAAGATGAACAGAACAAAGCAGAAAAGAGCGAAGGAAAATGAGGAACTCGCGGAGAAAAGAAAGACGAGTATTGAAAAGAAAGAAAAAGAACTGGCAACACCAGTTGAGAAGAGTGGCCCGGCGCGAGAGCTCCTGAGGTGCGATGGGCGGCGGGCGGCTGGAGCAGGAGCATGGGCGGGCCGGGCAGGGCGAGAGGCAGGGCGAGAGGCAGAGCGAGAGGCGAGGCGCCGGCGAGGTGGTAAAGCGTCGTAAGCTTTAGAAAGCTTCCAAGCAGCCTCGCTTTGTCCCAGCCGCACTAGCGCCGCGCCGGCCGGCGGCGAGGCTCCACAGCGACTTCCCGCCCGATGGGCAACTGCATTGAAAGGCAAAGCTCCTGGTGCGTATTTACGCGCTCGACTGATGTGATTCGGGGTACGACAACTGCTAAGGTCATTAGTTCCGTAAGTGTAGTGCATTTTCCTTCGTTATATTTCCCTTTGGATGGTGAGATCAGGCGTCGGCCTACACATCGGCTAGAGAGGTTTCCCCCATCAGGTATCTCCCATGTTGTGGGGCACCGCCCCAGCCGGAACAAGTTCTAAGCGTAAGCTCCCGATTGGTCTCCCGAAATGTGTGGTAGTGTAGAGCATGTAAGCCTGCCTAATTAAGAAGTGAGGATAGGACAAGGAAGGGGAAGGAAAGATCGCGTGCGGTCCTTGTCCCTTTTGTTAGAGTACTGCTCCGGCATTCGCCTAGTGTTGATCGAAGAACCTACGGAAAACAACACATAAGAGCAGCCGACCGCTATAATTCATCTCCAGTCAGCGGCTGAATTCGGTCCACATACTCGTGTCGAAAATCCTGTCACAGTCGGGAGTCGAACCTTAGAACCTCCCGCTCATTGCCCTGCAGTGACATCAGTTTATTCTCTGAGCCACTCAAACCGGTCATATGCACGGCAATCCCACATCCTATCGTTCTGAAATACACGCAGACAAGCACTGAAATATAAACCAACATTTATTTTTTCTTCCAATATTGCCACTTGATATTCTGTGGATCGAGTTACTAGATCTCCTGCGTGACATTTATGAGCCATAAAGATACACATTATTCGTGCATGCGATGCAGTGACACATCGATATCTCGTGTCTGAAGGAGAAAAGGAAGGAATCCAATAATCCAATACTTTTACATTGCACAGTTCGTTTTTTAAATTCTGACCGTTTACAAAAGATGGACAAGTATATGTGGAAATCTGGGATATCAAGAAACAAAAGGTTTCCAGGTTTACTTGCATTTTATCTTTTAAATCATAGATAATAAATGTATGAAACCTCAGCTTTGATACAAGTCTGAACAATTTTAAACTTTTCTAAATATGTAAGCAATGTTAAGCGTTAGAAAGTATCTTCATAAAGGTGAATATTATTTTTTTAAACTTATAAGTAGCTTCAAGACAATGTAATACGTCTGCAATTCATTGTTTTATATTTTGTACACGAATATAATGTTTTACATTTATTCGTGACAAAACTATAAAAAATAAAATTACAAACACAAGAAATATGTTGTTATACACTATCTCTGTAACAGATGGCCATTCAAGAGGCTCTGGCATCTCGTATCCTCTTTCTCGTTATATCAGTGCCCGACTCACAACGCGCCTTCGGGAGAGAAAGTACGGCTCTTAAATGATTTAATGAGTGGCTTAAGCGACAGGAAAGTGAATACGTCTTCGCTTGCCACCACTGCAAATGGCTGGCGGAGGGCAAGATTAAAGGTTAAAAGTGTCATCGTCCAAGCACATTGTCAGCGGAAATATCTGCTCTGGTGATGGGGCGAAATTTAACCCTTGAGAAAGAAGATCGTGTATTGCCATTATTGGCCAACCATTATTTGTTGCATCTGCGGAGATTTTCTTGAGCATTTTTCCAAGTTATGACCTCACGTCTTTGAAGAGGGAATGTGCTGTTACGTGTGTAGCTACGCAGGAACGCAGGTAATTACATAGGAGTGGACACTATCTCTTGGAGATGGGACGATCCGATAAGTATACCAGCAAAACGGTCACGTAATTTTTTAATAGCGGATGATTTACGGGCGAGAAATTTTATCTTCCCCATAATTTTCCAGCCTCGCGCTCTTTACAATTTAGGCGCATCTGATTTCACTTCATGGTGGGACACTTCCCTTCCGCAAAGCAAGTTGAAGAATAATGTATATTTTCGCATAAAAAAAATAAAAAATAAAAAAATTCTCAAAAACCCAATTATTTTAGCAACTCACTCTCACATTTATAATAATGTCTGAAACACATTTATAATCCCAGAAACAAAGTAGGGATGGATTTGATATTATTAGTTTAGACTTCTAAAACAATACGAAGCAGAGGTAGAGTTAGTCGGTTTATTATAAACAGAAGAAACATTTATTCTTTTGTTTACAAAATTTATTGTGGCTGAATATGAATATACAATGCAGTACCCACCATGCAATCTGCAATGCAAATTATGACATCAGTATTACCAAGTGGTCAAAATTATCAAAGCAGCTCAAACATCATGCAGACAGGAGATATTCCGAATAGGTACAATTGAAGACTACAACGATGTACATGAAGCAGAAATAGATTAAAGCAAGGTAAAAAATGCAGAATCTGATCGGTATCAAATACCGTATGTAATCGCCTTTTTTTGTACAAAAAATTGAAACGCTCGTACTCTGTATAACGTATTAAATTAAATGTACATTCCAACAAGGAGAAAAATAACATTTGCATCTTTACATCCCTTTTTAGACACCTCCAAACTTTCAAAACCCTCTTCTGCAAAATTCGCTCTACGCCACACAGAACCCGGTCATTCTCGGGCCGCGACATCCACTGGGCCTTGCAAAACGACAATAACGCATAATGCACAACGACAGCAGTTGAGCGATCAGAGAGGGCGAGCGGCAAAGCGGCAGTTCCATTCAACACGGCGGCGGCGCAGGCGGAGGCGGACGCGGAGGCGGACGCGGAGGCGACGGCGCAAGCGAAGGAGGAGGCGGAGGCGGAGGTGGAGGGGTAGGCGGAGGCGGAGGGGTAGGCGGAGGGGTAGGCGGAGGCGGAGGGGTAGGCGGAGGCGGAGGGGTAGGCGGAGGCGGTGGCTGTGGCGAAGGCGGGTCCGCCCACGTCGGCCGGCGGAAGCTGCGGCGCCCTGGGGCCACGAGGCAAGGCCGCTGCAGTCGCCGCCGGTACGGAGAACAAGCGTCCGGTGATTGTGAGGCGGTTTGTTCCAACACAAGAAGCATACGCGCGGCGCCGCGCGACTCGGCGGTGGCGAAATACGACTTCTGCTCCAGAGAGAGCTCCGGGGAGCGGGCGGGAACGCGCGTGATGTACCACATCCCGCCCCGCAGCCCTGCGATCAAGATATACGCGTTCGGCTGAATCAGCCAAGTTCCACGTCCTTTCTTTGCAATGAACGGCAGTATTTCTTTAATATCTGTCATCGCGTTTTCTGAACCTTTTTTTTAGAGATACGCCGAAGGCAGACAAAGCTCATTCAGACAGACTCATTATATAATTGACTTATGTTTCAAGACTTGAATGTTCCTCGTGTCAAACCGCAAAATTCTTTTTTTTTTTCTTCCCATTGAGGAAACATGCTTCAATAAAATAGAACTAACGGATTTTTCAACCCGATGCAGTGCCGTCTTTAACCTAACACGGATTACTATATCATGAAGAGAGTGTACAGGAATTCGTATAAGGTTTCAAGAAAGGAAATTCAATCAACGCACATTTTTTTAATAAAATGAAAATAGTATGTTGATGTTAACCGCATTGTGGATTCCAGTCTTCTTTCCGTCCCACCTGATAACAAAACATATTTAACATTCGTTACTAACATAGTTTTGTTTTTCGCTTGAAGCACAACACACCTACAATGCTATAACATGGAATTATACTCAAAGAAGAACTGCTTTGCCAAATGTAGGTCGTGAAAATTAAGCAATCTGTCGCTCTCCAGGAACGCACAAATTGATTCGCAGGTTCTCAAACCACTATCTCACCGGCCCACCGCACAAGTGTATTTGCATGCAGTTCGGGCACGCGGCCAGCGAGCCCAGCGCATTAACGCAAAACTTCTGCACCGCCGAGAGCGCTACTTTTCACGACGGAACAGAGAGAAATGCACTTCTCAGGCGGCGGTGACACGCTGCATTTATACCCGCTGCTGCGGAGCGGTGCGAGCGAGCTCTTGACGCTGAGGAGGAAAGGAGGGTGCGCGGGGAAATGACGGTGTCCGGCGACTGTTGCGGCCGCACAATGGCCAATGACAGTGGAATGCAAGCGGATACTGTGTCAGAGACGCCGCTTTAAGATCTACGCGAGAATTCGTCTTTCCGTGGCTTCTAGCATACATCACGAGGAATTCTTCTCATTGCACTTTTCAGTCCGATGTTTGTTTCGTAACGAAGTTGTCACGCGGTGTTAAAATTTTAAGAGTGTCAATTAATGATTGTACCCGTCGGGTTAAGAGGATTTATTACACCTGGTGTACAGCACGTGAAAAAAACACTAATAAATACGCAGAGAAAATAATAATATCCGTTTTTCCTAGTTCGCTACAGAAATGGGCGTAGAATGCGAGAACAAATTGACGAACTCCTATTGTAGAAAGAGTCTTGGCCTTTATAAACTATTTTGAGTATGTTTCAATCATTGTAATATGCAGTTAGTCAGTGCGTGAAATGAATAGTAATCTTATAATTGAATTACGCCCTTACGAAACACTATCATTCTAATATGTCGAAACGTGTTTCTGATTATTCAAGCTGATGGTAACATTTGTAAGAATTTGTATATACTTATATCGTCTGTTTTAAATCATTGCTACGTCACACAATTTTCGATCATAAAACTTGGTACTTCGGGTCTCTCCTTACTGCTGCTCACAGTATCCTGTTATGTCCACCTTATCTGCTCCAGAGAAATTCTCCTCTTGCGAAACTGACGCGGCAGCGCGAGCTTCGCCTGGCCCCGACTGGCCGGAAAATTGTTGCGTTGCCTCGACAGCCTCGAATGCCTCTGCACGAGAAACGACGTACACATCGCCCCACTCGAGAGCCACGCGCTGCACCGAGGCAGAGCCGTTGGCGTTGGCAAAGCGACGAGATGGCCGCTGGAAAGCCCATAGCGCGCAGTCATATCCCTTCATGTGTCACGCGTCGGTGCAAGGTGCCAAGAGCAGAAAGTGCGCGTACGGGAACCGAAATGAAGCTCAGCTTGCCTCGTTTGGATGCAAAGCGTCGTTCTGGTGTTCACCGCGCATGGCGATGCGTTAACGAGAAGTACATTACTTCATGGATGCATTATAAACGATGATAGCTGACCGGTAGCAAGCCGGTGAAATTTATTGCTAATATAAGTAACGAAGATCTGTATCGAACTGACTGCTCGCATTGCTCTTTGCAATCACAGTAGACCTATAATTCATAAACTGAAAGTAAATAAGATTAAAAAAGCCTCTCATGCAAATATTTCAGGGGAGCTGTGCCCCTGAACAACCTACACCAAGGTGTACGGCATTCAACACGAGCCAAAACCATCAGACTGTTACTTACAGGCATATTAAATGCAACACTGAAACAGCACTAGATACGTCCATGCCCAAGTAAGTTGTTCTATTACGTCTACAAGAGGCTCACGAGAAAGAACAAGGATCTACGAAAATTAGTGCCACGATTCCCCCGACAAACTTGGCCGAGTAAGTGACTCAGCCCGTATTTACGGTAGTGAGGTGAGCGTTCGAGAAGGCGAAGTAACCCTGCCACACGTGTTGCGGAGCACCATTTTTGTGTAGAGCAGAGCCGGACAGAGTGAGGGGGGGGGGAGGCGAAGTGTAGCTCGCGTGGGCAACCAATACTAAAAGCGGCGCGATCGAAGACCGCCTCCGCTCGCAGCTACAGCAGCGCCGCCTGACAGCTCGCCCACGGCGTCGGGTGGGCGGCGAAATAAGGCCTCTCGCGCGAGTGGGCTCCGCGTCAGGTGCCCCGCCCGCCGCGCCGGGCGGCGGGCGATGGCAACAATGGCATGCGGCAAGCAACAACGTGCCAAGGAAGGAACGACTGTCTCATAAAGTTGAAAGTCAGCCGGAGCAACCCTGCGAAACAGTCACCTATACCCGGAGATGCATGGCGATGTCTATGGCGATGTCTATGGCGATGTCTATGGCTTTGGTTATGGCGATGGGTCGATGGCTGAGGCGCTGGCCAAGACGCACTATAACCATAGAGGATAGAACCAGTCCTTTCTGTACGCTATAACAGGGTTCGCGGTAAACCTGGTGGTAACGGCAGTAGCGGAGTCATTGGCGGAGACGGAGTCGGCGTCTGCGTCGGCGCCCGCGTCCGCGCCTTTGCCCTTATACGCCGCACCGTCCGTCTGAAATAGCCGGGTGACGCAGCGCAGACTCGCGGGTCGCGCGCGGGGCGGGTCTCGTTTATTTCCTCGGCGGAAGAGGCACCGCCCCGACACACCCTCCGCCTCGGCCGCCTCCAAACGAGCCAAGACGAAAGAGGCGCGGCAGACGCATGGGGCAGCAACGGCTTTACGCGACAGCTTGACGGATGGGGCTCTCCCAAATTGTGCGGGCGATGCACGTGCGAAGGAAACCCTGCCTTACAAATCTCTTCCGCTTCTGACGAAACGACGTAATCAACCCCCCCCCCTGCGGTACCTCGTTTGAGGGTTAAGCAGATTGCACTACTCAAGGCGAAGCCACGCCCCCTCGCATCTCTATTCTAAGTGTCCTCATTCTAAATTCATTTACAGCAACACCCACTAATATTTTTTGTAGTTGTCAGCATTCTCTGGCGTTGTTGATTTCACTTACAAAGTGAATTAATTGCAGCGCCAATTTGGGTTATTTGATTGTAATAGCGCCTCAAGAGCCTACTCCACATGTTTCCCTCCAATCCAAACCCTTTATTCGTTTTTTGGATCCTCAACTTTCTCAAAGATTTAAATCAGACTTGTTTGTTCTTCATGCGTTTCACTGCGATACTGGACAGACCCATTACCTCTCCTCTACTTTTTTTATTTCTCTTCTCCGAGCAGTAGTTTCATTACATTACTCCCTTATCAGTGGTACTTCGTTTCGAGAATTCCTCTCCGAAGCGGTCCGCCGCACGCCCACCGCTTCCGATCCTCCCAGCGGGGCCCTTCCTCCGCGCCCCGCCCTAGCCCTGCGCCCGAACGTGCCTTCGTGCTCGTTTTTTGCCTCACATATCACGCGCCGGCGGCGGCGGGCGGCGGCGGCGTGGGCGACGGCGCGAGCGGGCGAGGACGTGGGCGTGGGCGAACCCGTCGCGGGCGCTCCGGACAAACCAGGACAATGAAGGCTGGCCTCATGCATAAACTCCAATTGTAGGTAGGCGCAATTTCGCTCCGGTGCCGCGCCGCCGATCATTACGGGGCCTTTGTGTGGAAACCCGCGGCGAAGACCGAGCGCGGAGGCGGGGGCGGGGGCGGGGGCGAGTGGCAGAGGCCTCCCAGAGAGAGCGGCAGCAGCTGCTGCGGCTACAGGGGTCAATGGATGCGAACTGGACCCTTCCTGCTAATTTACGTCTCTAATAATTGATAACCGGAGTATGCGACGGATTCAATTCTCGATTGGAGCTGAAGTTTATTCATCTTGTTGACTCAAGTATTTTGAACTGTACGGCTATATTGGTTAGGGACTGTTATTGAAGCGATAACATTATTAGCATTATTGATACCTAATGAGAACCAACAAAATTTCACTAAAGGGCCGGAAAATGACGATGGCCAACAGAAACATTTGTTTTTCACACTTCATTGGTTGTTTGACACACAATGCCAATATATTAGCTAAACATTTATCGTGAAAATCAATCTATTTAGATATTGAGGCACGATACTCACGTTATCGCAGTGACTGCAGCCCTTTAATTCATATGTTTTGTCCATTTTAATCTCCTATAGTTGATGTGAAGATTACACCTCGAGTGATAGATAAATCGTTAGCTTCACGAATATACTCGAAACCATTTCGAATGATGGCATGCTAATATTAACAATGAAAGTTCTCTTAATAATCCGGATTCTTGAAATACCACACATTTGATACTGATTCCTAGTTATATTCGTCGAGAAAACACATTCTTAAAGAACTTTTCATTGGAGCAAATCAATTTTCTGATGGAAATGATACCCTAAATCCTGATGAATAGTCTCCATAAACATCCGTGTAAAAATACTCTCCAAGAGAGTTAAAAGTACGTCATGTTGTTTGTTTGTTTCTTTTTTTCTTTTATTTTTTTTCTTTCTTTTTTTCTCCCCTCAGACTAATGATGTAGAGAAAATGAATACAAAAACGTTCGGCAAAAATTCACAAAGCAGCTCTGAAATGAATATTTTATGCCTTCCCACTGACACGCAAAAATCGGGGACCGCAATGAACTACAAGTATAATTATGTTGTTTAACAATCTCCACAATGTACTTTAAAGATCTACGCTCTCAACTCTGTCTCACGACAAGTATGATATTGTAGTGCATGTGTGTGAATGTAATGGGTGAGGATAAGACTGGGAAGAGAAAGGAAAGATCGCGCGCGGCCCATGCCGCGTTTCTGAGGGTACTACTCCGGCGTTCGCCAGGTCTTAATCGGAGAAATTGGGAAAACAACACATCAGAGCAGCCGACCACAAGAATTTTCGTCCAGACAGCGGCTAAACTCGACCCAGCTATCTAGCTATAAACATATATACGACGATTTATGTAACTCTGCCTCTGGCAGGAACGGCATAGTGACGGCGCTATGGTGCCGTTCAAGCTCCCGATTGGATGAAACCGTCAACGGCTGATACCTGACAGGAGAAGAGTTGCGAAGATCGCAGTTCAGTGTCGAATATTCTGCCAACGTCGGGAGCGATTCCTGTCAGGACCGACGGGACGAAAGATGGCGGCCACCCAGTGAAGGGCGCCCGTGCCAACAGCGACGACTGCCGGCCGTTGCCCAACCGCTGCGGGGGCGCCATGAAACCCGACGCCCAGGCCGACGTTTACGCGGGCGCCTATGCGGCGTCACCAGTGGCCGGCGGACGCCGCGTGGTTTATTATGCGGCGGGTGCCTTCCTCGGCGAATATTATGCCCGTTCACAGAATTTATACGAGCTCAGAGACAGAAATCTGCCTTTTTACGAGGCCGAGCGAACAAACGCGGCCTACTCAGAATGTTAAGCGTCGAGTTTGTTTGACTTGCCCTGATATGAGATGTGTAATAAAATTCTGGTATCGTACGTGTTTTCGAAACTTTGAGCAACGTCCATTGAAATGCCCGCAGAACATGTTCTCAGAAGATGTACAAATAGAGGGGGGCGGCATCAACACGTCAGTAAAACTGTTTTGATGGAAAATGTCTGTATGTATGAATTCGCCGAAGATAAGACGCACAAAGCCATCCACTTCGTATTGAACGGCACAATTCAAATAGCTCAGAAAAGTCATGTCACCATCGTTGATGTCGGAATTGTAATCTCTGAAGAACCCTTGAAATATATGCTCTGGTTGTAGCTTCCAATTCACTGACAATTGCGGTAGAGTATGTCCAAGAGTTTGAACGTTTTCATAAAAATTATAATTATATTATTACTATCCTCGGGATATCGACAGGTTTGAAATGTTTCACAGTAAAAACCTTTCCCATTTTTTCCTTCTGACAACTATTTATATCCTGTCAATCTTTGCCTGCCGCGGACTGAAGGTATCCATACCAACTCTCTCCGAGTTTCGAGCTATTACTGACATCGTGGAACGCTTTGTAGGTATATGAAACGAAGTAAGCAATTTTAATACAGAAAACTTTATTACAATTGAATCACCATTCATGTTCAAAAACCAGTAAAGCCCAAAGTTTCCGAATTCGTGAAAACGCTAACTGTTAATCTAGTTTAACTTTTTGATAAGGGGTAATTTGTTTCCTGAAAGCAGTAGCTTATATATTACAATGATTTTTTATTCAAGTGCACAAGTATTTGGAAAATATGCCACCACTAATATTGGTTGCTTGTTGATTTCTGAACTGAATGGTTCAACTATAGCCCACTAACTATAATCTGACAACTGGTCCATAGTAAGACAAGGATGTTTTTTAAAAACCTAATTAATACGTAGAGAAACAAATATCCCTGAAACGAGATTGCAGGCAGATATGTTTGACGACAGAAACACAACAAATTAAATCACCACACGATGACTGCTTAGTGAATTGAGATCCTTCCTAATTCTAAAAGCTATACAACGCATCTCCGTCAATTCGTGGCATCATTGGTGTACAGAACGAATAGACATCGATTGAGACATTCAAGAGACGAATGTAAAGATACGTTAGGCAAAACCAACATCTTCCACCTCATGCAAAGCGGACAATAACTTTTAGCGAATGTAAAGAGTTGCAAATGTTCTTCCTACTGCGCCTATCAGCACCGCACAAAACACTCGCTATCAGTTAATTACACGCGCAGCCGATCATCCGATCATTATGAGTCCCTGCGCCCGCGTGCCAACCACACGCACACACTCCGAAGACAGCATCTGGCCGATCATTTTATGAAAGACATGGCGACAGTTTGCACTCTGGGAGTTTATTATTCATCCTCTAATAATAAGAAAAGCACAGGTGTCTGCCGTTGTCCATATTTTAGATCCAAAAATAATTAAAAAAATTATCTTCGAGTAAGATGCAAATTGAAAATACGACTCTACAACATCGTAAATAATCATCAGATACACACATGTGTATTTTCTTAGTTGTCGAATGTTTACTGAATCATTCTGACATAGATAAAGAGTTGACATTACTGAATACTTTTACTCCTTTCTTTGTTCGGGCCCTTTCTCAATTCTGATTTTGGCCGCTTCTAATGTAATTACAACCAATTTTACGTTTAAGTGTCAGCAGAGCCAAACAATTATTATTAGAAAATGTACATTTCTAACACAGTTTTGTCGAAAAGATAGTCAAGATTCGCAACGTATCGTAATGCATGCAAACACAATGAACATTCAACGACGTGATTTAGATGCGATTTAATGAAGTTTCACACACGTCACACATCCTGAAAGCATCATATTCCGTTTCTTACAATATTATTTACGCGGAAACGTTTGCTTCTGGAAGTACCTCAACCCCTGAAAGGTTACACTCAATGAATCAGAACGGCGTCAAGTTCCACCAACTCTTAGAATGTAAAATACCTTCCCGACGTTTACGTAATAGCTCTCAAAATACATATCCAATGAATTACTCGTAACAAGAGAGAAAATTCGTAGCGCAATGTTTCGTTCTGAGAGCCGATTTGCATCGCAAGGAGCCACCTCTTGCTAACGACTTGCGTGATCGGATGAAGATTGCGAGATTCACGAGATTGCGAATGTTTATTCGAAACGAAGTTTATACTCCGTATTCTTCTTTTTATGAACTCGTTTCTTCCAAATTTCAGACCTTTGCTATTCTTTTTCGGAAAGTACTCAACACTCACTACAGCATCGTGTAAACTCGGGACAAAAAAAACAACAATTTGTTTGCAGTCATTATCTGTTTCACTACTTTCATCACTACCTTGTGTAACGAATCCGTTCTAGCGTTACCATAAAATTCTGGCAACGGTGAGTGATCCATTTTCGGCTGAAAAATCGCTTCTAAGACGCGCTAATGCGAACGCACTCGGACTGAGCGTCGTGGCGACGCGTCGCGACGGGAAGCAGCGAGGACCTGAGGGAGGAGAGGGGGGGAGGGCTCGGCGGCCAAGTGATCGGCGATCCACAGGGACTCGGCTAATGAACAGCGCGACTCGAACGCACAATGCGCAGCGCACGCGCCAATCAAGCGGCGTGGCTCTGGGGGCGCTTGGGCGGCGCGCCGCGGGGGGCGCCACGGGTCGCCGCGCCGGCGGCGCGCGCGGG
>BOPP01000257.1:396189-425187 GCA_017312745.1 Gryllus bimaculatus | reverse complement strand
AGCGAGAAGCGCTGGCGGGGCGATGAATTTTAATGGCAACGCGCGCAGCGGACAGGCGCAGCC
Organism: Gryllus bimaculatus; assembly: GCA_017312745.1. NCBI lineage: Eukaryota > Metazoa > Arthropoda > Insecta > Orthoptera > Gryllidae > Gryllus > Gryllus bimaculatus. Next base: position 425,124 of record BOPP01000257.1, on the reverse strand, counting down.
CGAGAGAGGCAAAAAAACGCCTCTGGGAGGAGTCTGCGCGCCCGGCCCCGCAGCCGCGAGCGGCGCTGCGCTGCGCATTCCACGGCGGCCGCCGCCGCCGCCCTGCGACACCCAGCAACCGCCAGCACCCACCTACCTGCCTGAAGAGGAAGGAAATGACGTTTCCAACTGTACGAGAAAATGATTCTGATGAATGGATTTTAATATTTTTCGTTTTAACCCCCCCCCCCAAGATAGAAATTCTATAATATGTGAAACGTCAAATTACTTGTTATTTATGAATTACATACGCTATAATTAAATATTTTCAGGCATTTTTCTTCTAGTGGCATTGTCATTATTACATATGGTCGGTAAAGACGAATAGAAACATCTCAAAAATCGTCATGATTCCACTTAAGGCCAGTAAGATATGGTTAGATAATTGTAGATTCACTAATAATAGTCTCAAAAACTTACATTACACGACGATAGACGATATACAGAGTAAAACAGTTTCTTTTGATCGCAATAAACGGCACCGCTGAGAACAGTTCTCCTGGTACATTAAAGTATACAATAGTGCGTTGTATATAATAATCTCTAAATATATATAATTAAATCAATAAACGACAAGTAGTTTGGACAATTAACACCTTTGAGAATAATTTTTCCCATCCAGGACCACAAAACTAGGATAACTCGCTTGTATTTAATTTCCAGTACAACAATGGATGTTTTCCGTACTGAATGAAAATCAGAGGAGATTCAGAAGACAGTTACAGGTTGGAAATGGTGCCTAAACAACATGAATTTCGAGCAAGAAATGGCTGGATATTACTTCAGTGTTGTAAGATTGCAACGGTTGATGCTGAAAATTTAGATTAGTTGGAACAGCTGCGCCAAATTGTTTGGAAAAAACAACTGAATTACACTTTTTTGGTGGATGTAACTGAAACCCTCATCTTTTATCATTTTTATTTATCGACTGTTCAGTATTACGAAACATCTAGAAAACATTCCATGAGCAGGCCATCCTTCAGGCGGCATAAAAAATCTATATTACTCAATTCCAATGCGCGCAAACTGCACGCAAAAAAAAAATCTACGCAGCCTCCGGCCGTGTGAGATGTGTCTAGTGGTTACATTTCTCAGGAACTCCTGAAAAATCCAAAAACATTTCACTAATGTACAATGCGCGCAGAAATAGAAAGAAAGAAAGAACGGAAACTATAGAACATTTGGCCACGTGAAGTGCGCCAATGGTTTCGTTAGACATCCAGGAACTGGAGAAAATTTCAAAAGCATTGAAAGAGTTTCGATTTCGACTGAAAAATTCGAATTTTGAAAAGCATTATTCCGTCTAATCGCGTAATACGCGTACCGACTGAAATTCTCACACTCGTTGCTTACGACACAGCTGATTTTATGCGACGGCAAGGAAGAAGCCGCTCGCCCTTAAATATTTGTAACTTACGTGTTGCGTTATGGAACAACCACATTTTTTATATTCTCGGTTTGCAAAGAACAGTCGCACTGTATAAATATACTATGTGACAATACTTCTCGAGTCTGATTTCGTTAAAATACTTAATTTATTGCAGAGTTATTTGAGAGTATTTTACTTGTTGTGCTTGAGCATTGAGCTTGCTACTTTTTGGAAAACTATTTTGAGTGGTTTTGCTCAGCTCCATTTCTGCTGCTGTACACCACTAGTAATCTTTATGTCTCGATTCTACATTTTAAATAATAAATGCTGTACACATCTGCTATATAATGTGACATGACGACGATCTTTTTTCGGCAAACTACGATCTTTTTTCTTCCTGGCCAAATTAGAGCAAACAACGAGTCTAGTAAGGATTTGAGCAAGAATCCCATAATTTTAATATGGGGATACGTGGTTTTTGCTTCTGAATTGTATTTTCTACTTCTGTATAATCAGAAACGATTTTTCAAAAGTTCGACATTTTAAACAAGTTTTACGAAAGTAAGTCATAAATGCTGCTCTGTATTTATTATTGGTCAATTGAAATCGACAAGTTCGATTCACAAGTTATAACTAGTGTAATTGATAAATAAAAAATTCGACTGAAGTAACTCAAATGTGTAACTACCAACAATGGAGGAACTAAATTTGTTTATTATTATCGCATAAAAAGTATTATTTTTATTAAAAATAATATTTTTTGCGCTTGAAAGATTAAGTAAAGCGTCCCGAAGTTCATAGCAAAATGATATGAACTGGAGGTGATGAGAGCGCGCGTAATAAGCTTCAGATAAGTGGTTGATCGCTCCTAAGATTACAATTCCGTATATTGAAAACCTCTCAAGCAAGTGCTAAAAGTATATTTTCGTGTCAGGCGTCTTCGAACATGGAATTATCTGTAACAAATCATTTACAATTACATATTGAATCAGATGCGAAAATGGATCCTTGAAAGAAGACACGCAACCCGAATTAAATAACGCATTTGTTTACTTCATCCATCCTGCTAGTGTGAAGAAACACTTTCTTTTTTTAACACGAATAAAATTATTTTAAAACATCAACAACTAACGACAATGGTAATTTACAGAACAGTAAGACCCTTTGGAGAAAACTCACGTTTACTTATCTTTGGCGCAGTCGTGAAATCTAGGTTACCGTAGGGTAAGCAATTTACCGGCCTTCCAAAGAAACACCGCTTCACGACACGATTGAATGCAATTCCAAGCCATTTGAGAGGCGTGTTTGTTTACTTTCACTCGGCTGAGCTACGGCGGCGGGCCCATCCAACGCAGGCGCCGCACGAACCAGCGCTTGGTCAACGCGGGGCGCCGCGGCCGCCGGCGCTGCGGAGCACAGGGCGCGGGGGGAGGCGCCAACAATGGCGTTTTGCAAGGAGTATAGTAATTATCGCAAATGTAAGATTCCAAGAAAAATTATACGAAATTTTTAAACGTTGGTCCACAAATATTACAAATAGTAATTCAGAGGTAAGTTGGACGAATATTTTCCAAATATTCCTTCATTACATAATTTGAAACTGAAAAAAATTAATATTATAATTTTCCCCCAATATCGCAATTATTTCATGTGCTCAACTACGGTATATGTGAAATATGCTACAATAGAGACGAAATAATGGGTTTCGAATTTTACGAAATGAGAATACTAAAATTAATATTTTCACTGGCATTTTCCGACCAAATTTCAGCCAGTGTTGCGTGGGTGTGAGGTATTACGCGGGCCGTGTTTTCATCTGAAGAATCTCAGAACAAAACGAGCGTAGCCGGATCATTAAAGACAGGGGGAGGCAAATTTTGCTCATTAGCATTCACCCACCATCCTCTCAAATACGCGAGGCGTTTCCCTAACTACGAGGCGGCGGTCCAGCGCAGGCGCGCGCCCCGCAACAAAGGAACCTCGTTGGGCGCGCGCGGCGTCCGAACGAAAGGCGTGGGACTCGCCGCGGCAGCCCTCCTGACTCACTGACCACTTCGCCGCCGCTTTGTCGCGCTTACGCCGACGTTTTCCAGCTCGCTAGTAGCCCCGGCGGCGCAGACGCTCGCTGCCGCCGGGGGCGCGTGCTTGCGGCCACACCGCCTCCGCCTCCTCCTACGCCGCCGCCTCCGCCGCCGTCGGGCCGCGTCGCGGGGGAGCGGCGGCGGCGGCGGCGGCGGCGGCAGGACCGGCTCCAAGATGGCGGCCGGCGCAGGAATGCAGACCCAGGGGGCGTGGAGGCCCGAGGGAGAGGGGTAATTTGAAGGAACCCGAAGGGAGGGGAGAATTTTCTTGCATGTTCCGAGATGAACAATCTGTGCGTTCGAACGCTTCTACAGCTCAGGCGATTCGTCGATGCGTGTTTAAACCCATGGCAAATGAATGTTGGAAACGAAAATGACCAAGACATTGTTACGAAAATTCGCGAAGACATGAAATCTTGTCTTCAAGTGCTGACGGTCTAGGAAACAGTTCCGTCAATACAGCAGTTAAGTTCGGCCACGACTTTTAGCAGTCGATGACCTGTTTATGAGCAAGGTTCCGTTTTATAAATGACGTCAAAGAATTTTTTGCTACTAACGTGACGATTCAATGAAACTGTTAACACCACAGATGCACTTTTTTTAAACTTAAACGTCCTACGTTACGCACCTTGCATAAAATATACAACAGGTGCATCACTTAACACTTTGACACCCACAACCGCACTTCACACGAGGAAATTTCCATCGACAGCGAAGAAACGTGCAACGACGAAGTCGTCGCACGCCGCACGAAAGAAGACATTACAACGTGCGAAATGAATCTATAAATACAACATGACGTCTTCCAAGTTCACACTACCAACGGGCTAGAATGCGCGATGGCGACAAGTTACAAAATCTGTTGTTTTTCTACACAGATGTGACACTTTACACTTGTCACGTGAGATCGACGAGCATGAAAATATTGAAACTATCAACCAACACTCGATGAAAAATTTGACCCGAAACAAAATTAGAAAACAATGCTTACCTTCATCAAGGAGCCTTTCCACATGTATGAAGACATTCGGAAAAGCTGCAAGTTGTTTCTTGTCTTTCAGAAGTTGTGCCAAGTAGTCCGCTATACTTTGCGTCGTCGGGTTAGTATCACTCATTTTGCTGGTTATTACGAACGAGTTCTGTAGCTGTCACTCTTATCTCGTAATTCTTTCGATGTGTATACCTGAGTGTGTTAGTGAGTATGAAATACTACGCCGATGCTCACACTCCGAGATCTCTTACGGCACTGAGACACGGACTCCCGTAGGCGCGCTTCGGCGCGGCGCGGAGCGGCGCGGTGCGGCGCGGCGCGGAGCAAGTGGACGGGTCGACTCGAGCCGAGGGGAGGTGGGTAGACTGCGAGCTGCTGCTGCTGCCTTATAGGGCGCGCGCCGCTCGCTGTAAACAGACCTATGCCGCGCCGCGCCCTCCCATCTGCTGCCCCCGGCGCCTCGCCGCGCCGGACCGGGTCATTTTCCTCGGATGCTGCGTGTGGCGGGCCACTGTTTTCATTTTTTTTGCTTTTGTTTCACTGTTTCTCCGGGAAAACGTTAGTTCTCGGGCAGTGAATGGCCGCCTCGCCGCTGAAAGCTCTTCAGCGGACGAGAGCGTAGAGCGGCGCGCAGCGCCCTCTGTTGGAGACAGTCGACGACGCGCGCCGCGGCTGAAATCGCGCGTAGCCGTCTGGATTTCTCATTCTGACCAAGAAGGCATGACGTCAAACAAAAACTGCTTTGTACGCCTCAAGCATATGCCCACAGCAGACTTACTGCCTTTAGAATTTTTGGTTCAACAGTGAAAGAGATAAATGTTTATTAACAATAGGAAAAACTGTAATTATCTGATACACTATCTTCATTATTTCGTAATCAACCAATCAATGCCGGTATATTCATTGTTTTCACCGAAAGGCACCAAAACTTCACATGTCGAATAGTTCGCAACAATGAAAACATGTATATCGCAACTGAAAATAATGACTATGAACGTTTCTCGTCCAACAACAATGGAAACTTATTGCAAGGGTTTCATTACTTAAATAATTGGGTAGTAAAGATTAAAGGCGGGAGCTTAAAGTATGCGGAGAGAAGTCGGAACGCATTATTTAAAATTAATAATAATAATAATAATAATAATAATAATAATAATAATAATAATAATAGTGGCTAAGTTCATTTTTCAGATCATATTCTTGTGTTTATTTACTTCTTAACACAATACTGGAAAGTTTTGGATCTCAGATTAATCAAACGTAATCAGTATGGAACTGATTGTTATTATCAAACACATTTATGATACTATACAACTCGTGATGCTACATCACATACTTTCTTGTATTATTTGTAATTGTTACGTAACTTAACAACACAAGTTGAACGGGAACCTGTGTTTCCAACCCGCAAAAAATGTTTGGCAGGGTTTGTGTGTGAATCACATTATTGAAGTTGAATTAATAGAAACAGGTAGACGCGTAGCAGTCGTTCATAGGTAGGGAAGTATAACATTGTTTCTCAGAGCTTGAATGAAAACACGTGAACGCGTGGTTCTTCTGCCTTTCGTATTTCAGGTTAACGGACACGTCAACTGGTATGGTCAATATTCCCGTAAATGTAGTGCGTATTTTATCTTGAGATTGACAGACAATTGCATAAATTTCAAATTAAGCGAAATCAGCTCGTTTTTTTAAAACAATTGCACATGACCTTCTTAAACACATGATTTTTACTTTCCTGCATTCGTAAGTATACTCGTATACGTATAAAGTTATGTAATCCTGCGGAAAATCGATTTCGAGATTTTTTTCTTCAAAGAGAGAGAGGTTCGTCTGTCTGTACGTCCATTCATCTGCCCATCTGTCCGTCCGTCTGTGAACATCACTAGCGTCTAAACTATACATAGGACATTTTCCAAATTGAAGAAATCCTTTTCGATCTGACTTGAGTTCAAGCTTTGAGATTTTGGAAAACTTTCTTTAAAACTACTATACAGCCCCCGCGCATTTACAAAATTTTATCAAAAACGACTCCAATTTTTTCTTTAAATTCCTTGTAAAAATTGAGTAAAATACACATATAAAGGAGATACAGGTACGATTTTCACTCTTAGCTCTGTATTTTCGAAAATTGCTGATGTTTGAATTTTTTCGGTGTCTTTCTACAACTACGAAATTAAAGATAGAGATTTTTCCTTCAAATAAAATTTGTTCTCCATAGTGAGTTCTTTCAATAAGGTCAAGTACATTTTTTTAAAAAAAATAGTACTTTTCGCGCAATATTATGTGTAATAAAAAATTACACAAACAATATTTTCTCAAAATTGTTTCTTTAAGCTTTTGGTGGGGATAGTGCTCTATAAGACGGCATTAACCCCATATTGCTGTATTCATTTGCTCTTTCAAAAATTAAAAAAAAATTACTTGTCTCTTGTGTCGTTAATATTCATACTAGCGACAACTTGTTCACATTATTGTATTTATGAGTACATCTTCTTTAAATAATGTCATATAAAGTTTCACGAAAACTCTACCCTTTTCAGTGAAAAACAGCTAAAAAGTCAGCTATTTTAAGAAACGCTCAAACGCTATTTTCTCAAAAACGGCTCTAAACTTTTTATTCGAACATTTCGAAGGGATGGTGCTAAATGCACTGTTTAATATCTCGTAAAACTCATTTTGGCGTATCTTTTTATTTCAATAATTACACAAATGTAAATTTTTTGAAAGATATCTCATGCCGTTGATATGCACATTTACAGCAATTTGTAAACACTATTGTATTTGTTAGTTAATCTGCTTACAATGACTTTTTAATGACGTTTCTCGAAAACATTAATTTTCTATACAAATTCAATTTTCGAATTTACATTAGCGCTTAAATGCCATTTTCATAAAAACAGCTCCAAATCTTTCAAATAAAATTGCCATTTATGATGAAGTTTTACTGTTCTCAAACATTGTAAAAAAATAATATTTCCGTTCTACTAGTAGAAAACAGAATAATTAAGAAAAAAAATTAAAAAAAGTCTTTGGGCGGCGATAGACGGCAGCCAGCAAGATAATGTGCCAAGTTCTTATAGCTAGCCGAAACTAATGAAAGTCTGTGCCGTTCTGTAGCACCAATAGTTTATAACAAACTCCGTTTAAAGCAAAAATCGCCATCTCCAATTTTTGGGTTTTGACATGTTAACTGTTTGCAATTTTCGAAACAATTGAGTGATAGCGAAAATGTTACTAACACCACATATTTTACCGACCCTTGTTGCATATGAGAAGAATATTGAGAAAAAAATTGGAGCGAGGTTTTGAGAAACAAGTGCCTTTATTTTGCGCAAAATTACACGAAAAGTACTCATATATTTGAAAATTGAAGCGTAACGTATTTTAAGATCTCTAAGGATCAGATTTCATGAAGGAAAAATATCTATCTTCAATATTATAGCTGTAGGAAGACATCTCAAACCAATGGCGCTCTTGCACTTTTCACAAACTCGGGAATTTCAATTAACATGAGACAATATACATTTCAGTTGCCGTCTGGCTTATTCTATCCTACTATTTTACTGCTATTTGACTATTATCTATACTACTGCTCCTAATTACAATATGTGCATTGTTTTTCATTATTTACAATATGTATGCTATTGGATGTTATTTATAATACGTAAACCAAGTCGAATGGCTCTTCCGACCAGAATCTAGTATTAAGTGGTTTGTGTCCGGCATTGATCCTTTGCTATCCGAAGGTACATTTTACTATACGAAGGCAAAGTGTGATAAAAAATTGTTGTCATTTATGACAAAATTTTGAAAATGTTTTTGAAGCTTTATGTAAAGTCAAAATCAAAATACCCGTTTGAAACTCCCAAAGCCTCGAGTTCGTTCAGGGTAAATGGGGTATAGAATTTTGAAAAAATCGACCGAATGGTTTCGGGGATAGCATTGACCAGAGACGGACAGACACATTTCGACGCGGATCGATTTTTAGATATCAAGGACCCACAAAACATAGATTCTGGCTACATCACGTGTTTAAGGATTTTTTAGCTACAGGATTTATCCTCTTACCGGGCCTCGGCAATAAAAGCTATTCTGCCGAAAATTCGCCGTTTTCCGGTGCACGATTACATAATTCTCTCTTCTTATAAAATACTTCGTAAGGGCAAAAACGTAAGAATCCTCTGCTTTCTGGATGAGAGCGATACAAATTTTCAGACAACCGCCGAAGAGGAAAACGCGCGTTAGATGCCGATATCCTACAATCATGTGAGTTTTATTTAACCCAGGTTATTTTGAAACGACGCGGGTGACAGAGCCAACAATATAAAGAAAAGTGAGCGCTCCAGCCGAGCACTCGATGAGGCGACGAGCGGCGACGACTGGCGCCGCCGCCTGGGCCTTTGAGTAAATTTGAAAAAGACGAAAATTCATTACAAGCGCTTCATTGTGTCACTTGCACATCAAGTATATGGTATTATGTAAGTCTTTGGAATTAACCTCATGGAAACTCAGTGATTCAGGCAAACATTTCCTTGATTGAAAGTATCAAGTTGAAATTCTCTCATGTGTTCTGAATTTCTTTCTTCACCCTTCGTTCTGAAGATTGGTTAAAATGATAAATTCTGAATAAATAATACATACTGAAAATCGACGAAACGCTAACATCCCAGTCGCACCAGTATTAATGAGATAGCCGGTTCAGCTTAAGCTACATAGAAACAGTTGACTCCACTTGAATTCCCATGCATCGCCGGATCTGATGACTGAAATTTACACATATTGACACATTTCAACCAAAATCAAGATATCAACATTTACGAATAATGAGAGGTTGAGTGTGACTGCCCCATGTCCTTCATAAAATTATTTTATATTATTATTATTATTATTATTATTATTATTATTATTATTACACCTCATATCTATTGTGCAAAGAGGAAAAGTTTGACACCTTTTCTTACTTTAATTTTTTCCTCTTTCTGTCAGCTATTTATTAACTTGTTTATGGTTTTAAAATAAGCAACCAAATGTCTACGTAATATAATTTTCACATGATCTGAAATTAATTTTAAACACGGTTGAAATTAATCTTTGGAATTAAATATATGTCAAAAGTACAACACTATGTTGTACCTCTGGCAAGGAGTAGTTGTACTTTTGACTACTACAGACAAATTATAATAATCAGTTAATATGAACTTATTTTATTAATGAAACTAATTTTAAACAATGTAATATTAATATATAATGCACAACAGCAATAAAGTTTACAGAAACTAGAAAAAGGACTAAATAGCATTGAAAAAGAAAACCATACTAATCTGAATAAATGTAGGCTAACATTAAAATAATTTAGTTCTCTAAATTATAGTTTAAACAAACTGTAATGCCATTACATATAAAAAATAAAATCAGTTATCTTTTCAGTTATACAGAATAAATAATCATCTATTCAACACTATAGTAGGTTAGATTGATACTAATTAACAAATGCTGTTACACACGAACTGATCCACTTGTCTTTATGATTGGTCAGTAGGTAGAAGCGGTAAGAAAACTCGGATAGAAAAATCGATAACCATTTTGAGATACACCTCCCTGATTGGGGAATTTTGTATGTATAATTAAACATTATTGTTTTTAATTTCACGAGTGGAATAGTCAGTAATATGCACTCTGCCAAGGACTGGTTAAAAGTACAACAGGGCAAAGGAACACCACTCTCCCCTATAAATTATGGTTATGATTTGAACCTAATTATATTAATTGATGCCTTTTCCCACACATTTCCTGACAATTGTCGCTGAGATGAAAATAGTCTTCTGTACCAGCTTCCGCCGGTTTATAGAAAGATATAAGTCCGACCTATCCAAATACAAACAATAAGAACGATTTAGAGAACACTCTCTGAGTTATTCACACATTTCCTGACAATTGTCGCTGAGATGAAAATAGTCTTCTGTACCAGCTTCCGCAGGTTTATAGAAAGATATCAGTCCGTCCTATCCCAATACAAACAATAAGAACGATTTGGAGAACACTCTCTGAGTTACTCACAAAGTGCGGGACATTCGTATCAGATATAAACTTGTACTTTTGCGTCAATTTTTGGGAGTTTAGTTTTGCTGTTACATCATGCTTGTTCCTGTTAAACGTGTACAGGCGCATGTAATGTGCTGTATCGAATCAGTTTGTCCACAAGCTTACTGGCAGAGGTCATCGTTCACACTTGGATATTTATGTATATAAGGGATCTTTATATGTATTTGTGAAATTAGGTGTTGGTTTTACTTGTGTGGTTCAATGTATGGCAATCATGAATCCTTCCGTGGTGAGTAAAAATACTCCTTTTCAGTTCATTATTTTTTGTTAAGTAATTATGAAGTGTTGGATGGGAGATTCATATCATTCAAAATGGCTGCTTGGTGCACATTGACGCGAATCAGTGTGTCCCAGGAGAACTGCACCCAACATATATCCTTTTGTAGTTCATTTCTTCATTAACTTTCATTATTATCATTATTTTTATCATACACTCCTTAATCCACTCTTTTTCCACCAAGAATTTCCAATATTACTTTTTATAAATAATAAATAATAAGAGAAAATAAGACTTTTCGAAATGAGAAAAATTATAGAAAAGAAACAATCTGCAGCACAGCAAAGTAATAGAGATAAAAAACTATAAAACGCAACAACGCTGCTGGGGATAAAATACACCAAGCCTGTGAAGCGACAGAGGAGAAGTAAGAAGGTGGAGGAATTATATTCATCAGAAGAATCTGAAACATTCTTGGGTCAGTAGTGTCACACCAGATGATTTGAATCTAAGTGATCTGCTAGGTGAATAAGAATCAATGGAAGAAGCAAATACTTTTGACCGAAATATTGTTGATGATGACTTTGAATAGTGCGGTTTGCAAATAAGAAATCGGTTGTTCTCTTTGTAAGCCAAGTTAAAGGAAAAACTGATGATGGAAACCCTCTCGTCCGGTTAATGAACACAAAACCTGGTAACGTTTACCTTTTTTCCTGTAGAAGAGAATGGTGGCTTTGAAGTGCCAAATATGACAAAGTTGCCACAGGCAACACTTGGACAAGAAACAACAAGAACATCAGGCCGTAATACATTTAATTTTGATTGCTTTAACATTCCTTACAAATAAACTGTGGGTAATTGGTAACTCTTCAAATAAATATATGGAAGTTATACGTATTATTTTTATTTGTTCATTTTTACATTCCTTATAAATTGTGGGTAATTTTAATTTCTTTAAATAAATATAAAATGATTTGATAATTCATTTCTATGAACAATTTGCAGTGGCAGTTATTTTCTTCACTTTCCCGAAACGTATGAAAGTACCCCAATCTACCTCTGGGATGAGGCATTGGTACAAATCTGCAAACTGCAGCGTGTGGTTTGCAATTTGTACAATTCTCATGGCAGAATTTTCTGAGGCCCTCAACATGTTTACAAATCATGTTAATCTCAGAAAGCGTCTTCTGCCGAGGAGTGGTGGAAGACGTCACACGTTTAACTGAAGCTCTAAGGTGGTGAGTAAAGGCTTCAATCTATCGCTATTTGCTTAATGTTCTCTAGGTGGCTGTAATATTTCAACACACAACCCCAGCTGACTATCCAGAGGTGGGAAAGGAGTAAATGTGAACAGGTTTGAAAATATCCCTTCCATCAAGTTCCATTTTGTAAAATTCTTCGTAGTCTTCTGCCCAATTCAAGAGAAAGAATTTTTGGTCGCTTTTTAACAACTTGGTCATATAGCGACCACTGTGATTGCTTTAACTGTTGGCACAACATTTAAGGACAACTCGAACACACACAAACATCCATGCGGCGGGATACGAACTCCGGGCCCTACGAGCCGAGGCAGCTCAACCATAGTGACCTAGACTATTCAGGCCGGTAAGTTATTTCTTTATTATGACTTGATCAATGCGCTAAGCTAGTTCCATTCCCAGATATCGGAATGTTGCTACAGCCTGGATACATCCCCAGATCTGAAGTTCATTCGCTGTATTTTGCAGTTTTCCTTTAACCACACTGAATGGTCGACATTTGTGCTGTCTCAATTGCATCCATATGTTGTTTGGAAAGATTTCGACAGTTTTCAGAAGACTTGTGATCTGTGTCTTAGCTTTGCAAATGGCCCACGTCATCTATAAATGCTAGTGGTTATTGTGATATAATATTTTCATGTGTGTTTTCATCCGCATATCCGAAGTCTGTGACGTTTGAAGTATTAAAAATGAGATTCATGCACAAAATAAGTCGTAACGGACTTATAATCTCCTTGAAATATTCCACATTTAATATGGATGGCATCACTCTCAGTGGCTTGAGTTGTTTTCGTCACACGCTGCAGGCACAAGTGAATTGAATTCATAAAGCGGTAGTATTTCTAGTATCCCATCATGGGAAACAGGATCGAACGCTTTCTTAAAATCTACATGGGCCGTAATTATACTTACTACTGTTAACTACTGATACATTTATTCTTCAAAAAATAATTTAAAAAAATAAGGTCGCATCAACAGCTAGGTCATTAACGACTACTATAGATTAACGATATGGTTAAGAGTTTGATGTGATATGGTGATGGTGAGAGGTGAAAGAACGAACTCAAATACAACCATTCCTGAGGCGAGACTTGAACCCGCGATCCTTCAGTTCTACATCGCTATGACACATCTGTCTTAACCATTCTCAATTATAAATAAATAAATACTTTTGTTTTAGAAACTAAATAATTTTTACTGATGAGTTTAAGATGAAGAGAGTTGTGTCATTTCCAACCTCCGGAAACAGGAAGAATGTGGCTACAATAAGACGTCTGCATCTCTGGATAGATATGGCACTGCGTAACGAGGCAATAAGCCATTGTTTTGGAGTGCATCCCTCCGTTAGTTGAGCTTCACGCTGCGCTGCTAGGACACGCTGTGAAGATGGCACACGGAGGAAGTAACCAAGGTCACGATGGCACATATACAAGACGAGACTGCCGTAAGATGCGTATTACAAAATATTACTAAGCTTACTGCACATGTAGATCTAGGCCAGGTCGTAGATTTGTAATGTTTTACGAGTATTTAGTACGATATTGTCAAGTTGTTTACACCAGTGTATTCTCTCTCGAATAATCTAAATAAATAATACAAAGTCGGGTTAGTTACACCTTTTACAACTCAAGAACTGTTGAACCAATTTTAATTATCCCTGATTTGTTAGATTCATATCCGCCCCGAATAACAGAACAACAACTATTAAAATATCAAAAAAGTCCACAAAAAACAACAAAAAACAAACAATAAAACAAACAAACAAACTAAATATCCATATCAACTAAACCCGCAACACTCGGCAGGGTTTTTTCAATATACATCATTAAGTAACTCTTAAACGAAGCGTTCTAGGACATTCAAAACTAGAATTTTTAGGCCAAAGGTCTCAAAGAAGCGATTCTCACACCGTACTCTACAGGATGAGATCTTCTTGCACATCTTTAAAATTTTTGTTGGTCTGGCACTTCTCGATACCCCCACCTGCTCAGAGACGAGCAGAATCTGCAACTAAATGTGTATGAGAGGGACAAAGAGAGGCAGAGAGAGACAGAGAGAGACAGAAAGAGAGAGAGACGACAACGACGACGAGAGAGGCGACGAAGAAAAAGAGAGATGGAGAGAGAGAGACTGAAAGACAGTGAGAGACACTGAGACGAAGAGAGAAAGGGAGAGGGAAGGAGAATGAGGGAGATGAAGGGCAGAACAACGTCTGGCGGGTTCCGCTAGTTTATCATAATTAATATTCGGGAAGTTTTGTGATATTCAGTGTGACTCACGAATTAACATATTACGTGAACCGAATGGATAGTTTAAAATTACAGAAATTACGAATAAGGAAAATTGTACTAAAAACTACCGGTTTATATGAAGCATTCATTCAGCTCTGAATTATCACAGCCTCCTGGAATAACGTTTTTCCAAGGAAAATATGAATAACAGTTTAATACAGAAAATGATTTCTGATTGTTTTAATTTTATGGTAACAAAACTTTCAAAAAATAATAATAACAAAACTACTTACACAAACATTTATTAAAACCACAATCATTAAAGTTACAGAAAGTTGATTTTTCGATGTTTTTTTTTGTTCTACCAAAGTATTTCAAAAGGAAAACATAGAAGCTGAATTAGCAACGAGTTTCGATAATTTCGAATAGATTCAACATACATTTGCACTCACTTTGAAGTATTGTCCTACTTATTTTCGTTGTAACGTTCCACATAGTTTTGATAACATGTTCATCGTACTCATCACCATCTAATCTTCGCATGTTAATGGCCCAATCTTTCAAAATGTGTGTTCATTCATTTCTAGTTTGTGCTGTTATTTTATATTTTCTTTCTTCACAAAATTCTTGAAGTTGCTTCCACACAAGTTTGTTATTTTGCTGTTTTTCGGCCCTGAATATTTAATAATAAATTCTATTTCAGAGTTTGAAACATGACCAAAACGACTCATTTTAATATTATATTAATGCTCAGAAGCGAGTACAGACATAAAACAATTACTATCGATAACAACAAAAAGGTAAATAAAATTATTACCTTGGAGCTACGAATACATGGAGGTGTCATTACAAACCTCCGCATGTGCAATTACCAACCTCCCCCATGTTCTGGGAGTGAAGCCAGTCCGCCATATTGGTATGCCCAAAACATGTCTGTCAAACACGATAACAAATGGGTAGTACACATTTTTAAATGGAATTTAATAATATTCGGAATATTGCAGAGTATAAGTAATAAAATGAAGAAGCTTCATTACAAATTGTGGGATTACTGTAAAGTATTTTCAATGGTGAAAACCAAAATAACTTCAAACTTAAAATGTCAATAACCACACATTATTAAATGTGCTTCTTCTGCCTTTGATATTTTTCACGTGATCTCTTACAAAATTATGCAAATAAATGCAAACTTAACACTGGTAATATTCTGAAGGGACAGGTGATGCACAAATTATTACGAAATATTCTTAGAATTAGTGTAGTCACAATATTCGAGGTGTGGCTACCATACCAACTATATTATTAAAAAGAGCACTTTGTCTTACTGTGCTGTTACTTTTCTTATTTCATTATTTCCCCAAACAAACATTAAGTACTCTCATCTCACGTCAAAAGAGCAGGGTTCTAAAGTGTGTAGTTCACCACGCGACCACCTTTATTACCGGCCAAATTTCCCCGGAACTGCTGGTAATCGCTTAAGACAGTTTCCACTGTATTTATAGCCGAGAAGGCGAGTGAGTGTGCGGCGGATTTCACTTTCGTTTAGTGGTGCGTGCGCGGGTGCGTGTGGGGCCGGCAGGGTGCGCCGAATCCGCTGCCCACGCGCCGAGGGCGAAGGGGCGGGGCGAGCGCAGAGCTCCTCGCGGCGCAGCGCCGTGCCCAGATTCGCACCTGCGCAGCCGCTTCCGCTAACGCCGCGCTCATTTAATGGCCTCGACCTTTTCCAAATGACTCCCTTGTCTTCGTCATGAGATCTACCTCGAAATGTATTCCAACCAGGTACGCATCTTGTGCAAGGTTTCGAGAACGAAAACCACTGGCAAAATAAAGAAAATTATCACACTCGAAAATTATCATTATCGTACTATCATTGACGTAGTTTTGACAGATGTTGAGTTAAGTATACATTTAAAATGTAATAAATGTCGGAAAATAAAATGTTATGACAAAATGTTCATGTTGTCTCTTGCTAAATGTTTGGTCTCAGTAACTTTTATTTTGAATTACTTTGCGATTCGAAAGTTCACTTTTCGAATTTCCTCAGAATAGAAAAGTCTGTTTATGGCATTGTTGAAGACACAGTGGCTGTTGATATTAAGTTTCTGGATTTGACTAATGAAGAGAAACATATTTCTTTCTATTACAATTATAGAGTACGGGCATTTTGCAAATTAGCGGCCACGGTAGAAATCTCATCACGCACACTATCATTGGGCCCTTTCACGGTAACTAAACTCTTCATATATTAGCTGATGCTTCATGTCCTTGTACCACTGCGCCTTTTTACATCCTGACTTCCACTATGCGACTGTGTGGAGAGTCGTAAGCCTAATGCAGCCGAGGACTGTTTCCTGCTTGTGCGACCCTGGCGCCGCTTGAACCTTATAAGAAGGTTTAGAGGCGGCCAGATGGACCTCTAACAGCCTGAAGGCCCATTCTGTAGCTTTCTCACCTACCACGAGATCGATAAACTCCGACACCAATTGAAGGATCACCATGAAAGTTGCCACATCTAAGTGTTATTGGTTTTTTTTCATGGGTTTGATGGTTTTCAGTTTGTTGTAACTCTCCACTAGGTGGCGCTCTAGCACAAGATGGTGCATTAGTTAAATGCAATTCCCAGTCCACCTGGGCTTCATTGTAGCGGGGCGGTGTCGCGTAGGACAGGACGAGCGAGCGACGTCGAATGTAGACGAAACCAATGCTGAGCTAGGAGTCGACAGCGAGGGGGCGATTGCGTCACGAGCACATCCAGGTCGCAGCACGGAGCGGCAAGACGGAGCTGAAGCGCCGAAGCGCGCTTCAGGACGGGGCGGGAAGACGGTGGCGGGTTCTGCTAGTATTATATAATAAGTAAACAGATCGTCGGATGAATGCGAGGAAATGAAAGCGATTTTAGTTTATTTTATTTGTGTACATCTCAAACACACAGGCTTTAAGAGCCCAAAATATATTGCAGATCATTAGTATACATAAGTTTCATAATAGAAAGAAAATACGAAAGATAATAAAAGTTTGGCATGGCTATTCGAACTAGTCTAGACTTACGCCTCGGGTGGATGGATTACGTTTTTGTTTGTTTTTTGTTGTTTTTTCTTTCTTTTTTTGCCATGAGCTAGAACTCTGCAAATGACTTCTGAATTGTGTCTAATCATAGACTTTCGTAATGATTGTTTTGTATTACTGTGAATTTGGCAGTTGGTCTAATCAAAATAAACCTCCAATAAGTTATTGAAAAGCACCTCTTTAATTACGATAATCTCAAATTGCATCGAACAATTAAATACACTTTTTGTTAAAGAAATAATAGGAATTTCAACACTTAATGTTATAAATGTAACGATACTATGAACCAAACGGTACAACATAACTCACCGTGCGTAGACTTGCTTTATTTAAAGGATTTTGATTTGTTTGAGTAGTTTGAATAGTTTGGAGATAATAATTCAATTTTTGTAGAACACGTCTTTTTAAAAATTCTTCTACTGAAACAGTTTTTCATATAAGTATTTCGATTTCAACACCGAACTTTCTTCAGAAACGCCAAGAAAAAAACACACCAAAAGGTCGAGAGTATCAAATTAGACGCGCTGGAAGTGGTACGTGCGGGACGTCAATCACAGCTGTAGAGGTGTAGTTTGAAGGGGACGTGGTGCGGCGCGGTGCACCCAGCAGTTTGGGATCGTAAAAGGTGCGTTGCGGCGTGGGTGACCTGGCGCTCCCAGCCGATCAAGAAGGCGCTTGTTGTGATGTACGCAGCATATGAACTCAGATGTAAGAAATCTTTATTCTACAGAGAGGATGATGGTGAGAATAACGGTTAATCCCATTGTCCCTCCTACCGTACTTTAGGTTTTAGTGGATATGTTTGTGTACCCGAAGAAGCGTTTCTTCCGGTACCGCTCTGGTATCCGCCTGCTATTGATAGGAGAAACCACGAAAAACTACCGTCGAGAGTCGGAACTCCTGGAGTCTCCCGGTCCGAAGTCCTAGTCACTGCCGTCGGTTGGCGCCCTGAGCCTCCTTCGCTGCCAGCGGGCGACTCCGGAACGCGGGACCGCCGAAAGGAAGAGTGGGGGCGGCGGCGGGGCGCGCTCGGAAGCAGGCTGGCGTGGGCGGCGGGGCTCCCTGGGCCCCCGGCGGGGGCTCAAAGCGGCGCTCTGTCAGCCCTTCGTCACACGAGGCGCGCTCGCGCGGCGCGCCAGTGACAGCACGCGGTAGAATCATGCCCAGGAATATCTGTTTCGTCAGAACATCGCTCCTTCGAGCGGCACGCTGGCGGCGGCGGCGGAGACGGGGGCGAGTAGAGTACTTCGCGGGTCGCTGCGCGGGCCCCGTAAAAGGGGATGAGCACCATTGCGAACAAGAAACACCTCAAATACTTCCACGCGTCGAGGAGTTTCCCTTTGGGTAAAAAAATGCCTTGAATAACCGCTGGCTGTTCCACTCCCGGCTGAAGACTGAAGGGGCTTACATAACACGCTGAATAAGTGGCTATAGTGCCAAGAGGAAAGTGCCTATCTTCTGGACATTTGAATGAGTTGGTACACGTTACATGGGGTCCATATAAAGTTTTGTTTCTTCGCGTTCAGATTTGTGCCATATAAGGATTGCAATGATCGATTTCATCATTTGTTCCAATTCTTTGAACAAAAATGGAACCTTCTCTGTTATTACTTGGTGGGAAGTTACATTTTCTCCCATTTCAAAAGTGTCTTTTCTCAATTGGTAGTCGTCTGAAGGCAAAAATGTAATGAAATACCACAATGTATTCAACTACACCTATTTATTCCAGAATTTGGTGTTTGGGTTGTAATGATTGCCTATTCGTTCATTTAATTATCCATTTGTATCACTTACGATGCTTCAATGTTTTGCAGTGGCTTTGTTACATAAAGGTACATTCTTTGATATAGGCATTTCGTTTTCTAGATGCAGAATGGAACGATCATACCTTGCATATAAAGTGAAATTTTAAAAATCAATGACGAGGAGAAGAATACAGTACATTTCTTCAGAGTTTTTTAAATGGAACTTTTCACCTTCATTACATTTACGCTACCAAAACATTAACAAAATTACAACACATTTTGTCACAAATATAACAGTTGAATGTTCAATTTCCTTGCTGTCAGAGTGCAACGCAGGTTGAAGTGATCTAATCGAGCTCACGAGGCAAGTGAGGAGCGGAAAGTAAGCATACGTTTACGGAAACTGGCACGCCTCCGGTGCTCGGGAGGACGAGTGGTACAGTTAGGCCGGAACAGGGCTACCAAAGTGGCGCTGCGCGCTCCGCTGCTCAAGCGCGTCTCCCGCGCCGGCGACAAGCGGCGCCGCTCGCCCCACAGCCGAACCTCCAGCCGCGATGCCACGGCCGGAAGGAAAGACGGCCGCTAAGACTACTTGGCCAAGTCACAAAACGCTAGGGAGGGAAACGTCATTAAAATAACCACCTGGTTGTATAGGGTTTTCCGAGACAGGTATCTCCCACCAGCGGGGCACCTAGGGATGGCAAAATACGTCGATACTCATAAACCATCGATATTGTCGAGCAGAAAAATCGAGATCATAACATGTTTTGCTTTTGATGTTTCCTTCGTTCTTCGTTTTCGTCGTTCGCCGTTTGTTTTACTACATAATGAAAGAAAATGATGTCTTCAATCACCACATATCGCCAATCGTATCGCGTATCAATCGTCTCTCCACGTAAAATAAGGCATTAATTCATAATTCAATTCAATAGCATTCAATAGCTTTGATATATGAATCAGTGTTTTTTGTCAAAAATGACTTACTTAAGGACGGAAATATATTTTCAGCAAACGCCGTTGTCTATAACTACAACACTCGACGTTGTAATCATATTCATCAGGTGTCAAGTATCAACAGCTCACTAAAAAAATTCACATATAATACATGTGTATTATTTTACAACTCCTTGCCAAATGATATTAAACGATTAAATTCGATACAAAAGTTTAACTCCCAAGTAAAATCTTTTCTGCTGCATAACTGTTTCTAATCAATTAGATACTATACCGATCATCCAAAAGGAAAGTAATACTACTTTTATCAATGGCATTGAATGTATTATATACCATTTGGATTGTATAGTTCAGATAAAACAAAATGGAGTCATGAGAGTAATAATTCAATGCAATATATACACTCCAGTGCTAGATATGCTATACACTCTGAAATTTATGTAAACTAATGAAAATTCATTACGAGACTATTTTTTTTATTTTTAAATTAATTAGAAATCGTATAATAGGAGATTTGGTAAACAAAATCCAAAGAGTGAAAGATAAGAAAAACAGGTAAACAAGACAAGCTGAACATTGAGTAATTATTTCAGTAAAACTGTACAAGCAAAAAACAGACAATTGACAAAGATTTGATCTATATAATAAATTACCATTAGAAATTAAAAAAAACTGTGAACAAATTAAAGAACTTAAAAGAAAAATTTTGAAATACAGAAAAGAAGAAAACTAATTTTGCAAATAGTTGAATAGAGTATACGTATAGTAAACATTGTATGTTTCAAATGACCGAAAAGGCTAAATGAACCTCACTATTTCTCATCAAGAATATCTCGCTTACGTAAAAATGTTCCATTTTGTTTGTTAAGTGTAGTAAGTAAGAACATATTCGTTAAATAATTAGTTTGACTGAAAGAAAAAACTGCAATGAGAGTTGTATATCGAGTATTTTCGAGTTCATTTTCGACATCATCCTTCAAATTGAAATACATTCTTTGTTCATTTTTTCAGTGAATATCGAAATCCTTTACCGGTGTCAATCGCTCGTGAACAGACACCATCATCCGATAGCTATCACACTTTGAAGTTATCTCGACCAATTTTCCCATCCATTTCTTAAGCTGCGAATTTATTCCAATTTTATTATCTGCAGTACTTCAAAGGATTTTGTAATAAGACATACTGTATATACTACGAATTTCAGTAATTAGCCGTAATGCATTCTATTTTTAATTTATTAATGTGCATTGTATTGATTGCTTTTGTTATTATTACTATCGTTATTTTTTTACCATTGTTAATATTGTTATTATTAACACTGTTATAATTATTACTATTGTTATAGCATGGGGCAGAGCAAAAGAGCGCGGGGGGACCAACAATAAAAATTAGATCTTTGGAACAGTTGGGGAATATTAAGATTAGCGGTATCTATAAAGTGTTTAAATTTCAGGATTATAGAGTCAATAGGTTTTGAGATTTATCGGATCGCACAAACGGACAGACATATATACAGAGAGACAACAATGGATTGGATGTGAGATTCGTTTTTGTAATCGAATTATTAAATTTAAAAAGTATTTAAAAAGTTGAAAATACGAAAATCACAGGCACTCCAGATTTATTTATCAGTATTGGTTTTAATACCGCGTTTTTCAGGAGAGCACAATAACCGTAGTTCCGAAACCAGAAAACTCAACATGGCCGCCACTGGATTCCCCGATAAGACATTTGTGACGAGGCATAATGATGATGTGGGTGACGAGCATGAAGATGAAGGTGGGGGAATGAGAGACTGGGGATACGGGAGGACCTCAAGAAATCTTCCCGCGGACCACCTTTGTCCATTACAAATGCAACTCGGACGGGGTCCAGAAGAGGTTACTCCAGCGGCCTGAGTTTCACTTATTTTTCACAAAAAACAACAACAACAACAAAGATTTGTTTATAGGTTAAAAGATAAACCGCCTACAATTACTTTGAAATATGACTCGAGATGAATGTATTAAAATGAACAATGATTTGCAATAAACCCATGATCCTCAATATAAAAAACCGTGACTTCATTCAAAATTCAAGCACTTTATTGTGCCCATAAAAATGCTCAACAAGGAGCCGAGGAACGATTAGCGCCCCGTCCAGAAAATGAAACGACGGCGTCCCCAAGCGCCTGGGCCGGTGCTGCGATTCCGCCTGAACGTGTGCTTGAAGACGCGCCGCCGCCGCTGCCTTCTCTATTCTGAGGAAGCGACGTGGAGCACAGACTGCGGCGGCGGCGGCGGCGGCGGCGACCCGGATGTGGCCGACGCGAGCAGCCTCCCGAGCAGGCGGCGGCGGAGAGAGCGTCCTCCGCCCTCCACCCTCCACCGACCACTCGCCGCCGCCGTAGGCCGACATCGCGCCGCCGTAGGTCGTCTTCTCGCCGCCGTAGGCCGACATCGCGCATCCTCCGGCCCGCCTCTATGAAGTCATCGCCGCGCGCTGCCGCAACACAAGGGCGCCCCGACTAGCGATTACTCTCCGAGGAGGCTGCCATTACTGTTACGCAACGGAGAATTTGTGTTGCTCAGATCGCGGGAAGTGTGAAAGTTTCCTTTGAACTCGGTTCACTCGACTTGTGGGCTGAAAGAACATCTGTCTTTTAATTTCAGTCCAGATTAAAGCCTCGACATTTAATACAATGAAAATAACGTGGGTTTCCTATTATTATTATTATTATTATTATTATTATTATTATTATTTGTATTGTGAGTTAAGTGTTCTGTCGCAAGTCAATTCATTAGCAACTTGTGGAAGATAAGGGAATACCTCACGTTTATCATTAAAGTCCAGGAAACGATTCTCGTTTACTTATTTCCATTATTGTAAATAGACTGTGAGTAGCTCTTCACGTTAACTTTTCACGTTAACGCATTCACATTATTCTTATGATTTTTATGTCCAGTTAAAGTATTCCCTTTATTAATACATGATGAACAAGCTAAATATTCGTTAAATACTGAATGGTTCCTATATCCCAACTGGTGTAAGAGGCGTTTCTATCAATGAGAATTAATACTGTACAAATAACACGTAAATTCTCATTATATATAAATGCTATCAATAACTGAATTAATTTCATAGTTTAAAATTGATCTAACTCGGTAATGAGAGATTTGCTGTGCCGGCTCGGCCAATTACATTGCAAACGAAATTCATTTGGAACGTTTATTCCACAATTCATTGAACTTTACCGACGGTTCACATAATTTGTTTTTACACGATTCAGTAAGAACGTGTAATTTCATGCCGGGAACTGAAATTGTTCACCTCTCGCTATTTAAAATAGGTTCATACTGATTTTAAAATATTGAAGTTCACTTCCTCCTATCAATAAAGATCGTTAATCTTTACGATGAACGTGTCATCTCCATGTAGCTAGAGACTATAGACATTTTAGGGCGCTGCCCCTAGAACGATTCCTCCATATTAGGTTTCTGAGGCGCGATTGCATATTGTACTTGAACCTCGTTACCATGTAAATTAGGTGGGGCCATAAAACAATCACGTTTTAGTCATGTCCCATCAAGATCTTATTTTTATAACCATACACGTAATAACCATACATTCACTATGTTTGCCTTATAGTCGTGTGCACACGTGGTGGATCCTAAAATGAGAAGCAATGTTGCTAAGAAATTAAGTTAGCGTTCAGTGTAATTGGATAACGGATTTTGTTACCCAGTTCTTTTCGTCTGCTTCTTCTCCTCGACTATACTTAAAGCCACAAGAAACATCACTTCACTGTACTAAAAATAATGGGCACTGTTTACTCACTAACTTTTTCAAAGAATCTGCTACATTAATAGATCCCCCTGCGTACGAATTATTACATAATCCCTAATAACTTGTGTTCGAAAGTTTGGCAAAATGCCTTTGTTATTTTTACAATTTTATTATTTTTAACAACAGAAATCACTTAATTGTACATCTGGAGATGTTTTAATAATTTTCATTTTGCCTGTTTTAGCTTATGATGCCTATTTTTGGTATTTTGCCTCATTTTTGCCTTTACTTCCTTTTTCATCATTAATATCCTTGTTTTCTCCTGGCACTGAACTCGATCGAGCTGGAAGCACACCTGCAAGCCTGGACAACGCGAAGAGGCGCTCGTGTTTTGTCTTTCTGTGAAAGCGGACACACCAGGACTAGGCAGTGTTCAAAAATCTAAATGAGGAAGATGATGCCAGTCAAAATTTTTTATTTTTTATATTAATACCGTCTGGCTTACTTCAATCACGAGAAATCGCCTCCTGTCTTTGAACATAGTCTCCGATCCATTTTGAGGACAAAGCCCCATGTACATGATGTAAGCTTCTCGGTTCTGGAGATTACACAAGTGTGAAGAACGAAAATGATAATTCCCTTTTCACTCATGCCAATCCAAGATTCAAACGGGATCACCACCACAGTATTTCGTAGACACAGCGTAGAAAAACAAATTCGTGGTCATCATACCAGGTTGTCATGCGCAATCAAGATTACAAAGAAATATTCGTTTCCTTCCACGTAAGTGCTAATGTAAATGTTGGAGTTAAAATAAAAATGTGAAGTATTTGAATTATTCATTTTTTACAACCATTCCTTTTATATGGTGATTTTTCATTGTTTAAATTCCATTTTGCACCCGACTTTAGTCGTCAAAACGCCTTTTTGCGTATCTATTTTAATAAAAATAAATGCCTTTTGCCTGTTTCATTAGGTAAAATTGCCTCCACTTCCGGGGTCTGCAAATAAGCTTTGTTTCCAGGTTCTGCAAATAACAAACAAGTTTTCTTGAACGCATGCACATTTCTGTTTATCGCTAACATACCGTTGTCAATAATCTCCTTATTTTCATAGGAATCGAAGTAGTTTTTCATATACAAATTTTCATTTATCGCATGCCTACCTTCTGAGTCAGAAAAATAGCCTGATGGCGTTACGTAAAGACGATCGTAAAATGTAATAATGCAATGAAATAGGTCTTATTATTACTAAACTCAGAATTCTTTAAATGTTTTTGGTTTATCTTAGGAACTCGAATATCAGCTCAATCATATGTATAATAAGTACGATACTGGTGAAGCAACACCTTCAAGTATTGAGCAAATATAATAATATCCTTTGGTCTACAATGCAGAGATCCTTCTAAATAAGATATCTCACCATTTAATAGAAAAGTCAAGTAATTCAACTACTGCAATTTAATTTTTATTTTACAGAAATATCTTTGACCATTTCCCAAAATAGAAAATGTGAGTTCGGGGTACTGTATCAAAGGCATGTAAGATTCAACCACCAGGTACACATTAAAGAATGCATTCAAAAACAGCGATTGCAATGGTTTGGTCACGTCTGTCTAATGAGCACCACCAACTACTCCTCCAACTTCTCTGGCGACAACGACGAACCCAGTGGAAGACCCAGCGAACGGCCCCAATGAAACCCTAGCTCAAGAACCTCGAGCAAGATCTGAAGGGCCGCCGACTCAACATCAGCGATGCAGGGACCTAGCCACAAACAGCCAGAATTGGAAGCATGACCTGCTCAACGACCCGAGTCCAGCGGCGCCCACAGCAGCGTACTGGTTAAGGGGCCAGCCCCCTCCACCAGCCGCCAGTTTGGGACGAAATAAGAAGATATAGGAAAGAATCTCTGGTAAATATTTTGTGTAAATTGTATCTCGTTATTATTTTTTTCCAAAACAGAAGAATGATTGGTGCATTGAACATTAATCGGCTGAAACGGACGTGCATAACTTGTGGAGTTCATAAAATATATTATTTTACCTCCATTAGAAGTCACGTCTTTAGTTATTTAAGTACTTAAATCCGTAAGGCTAAGGCCTCCCACTGAAGCGGGAAGGTGAGTAGGTAAACTCATAACTTATTTGAAACAATTCCACTTTTATAAGTTATATTTAGAGTGCAGTATTTTCAGCAAGTAAATTTATAATCAGAATTTAAGCTTTTAAAATTAAAATATATTACATGTTTATCAGAAGAGTTTTGTTTTTGTTGAATTGTTCTCCAAATTTCGCCAGTTTTTAAATTTCTTCCGTTATTGTCACGTTTACCAATAAAATCGTTTTACATTCAAATCGTTTTTAGTCGCGCGAACTATAAAACACTTCTTGAACACGTAATAAAAATACATCTTGAATAGTTCACGAACGAATGAGGTAAGTAATACACCTTGAAGGCACGCTTTACAAAACACCATCAACACTTATCACACCCCACACTTGTAGTGGGAACCCAAATCCACCGAGAAACCTCCGTCGTTTGGAGCCCGAACTCCCCGCCGCCACCTCCACCCGCCGCCGCTGCCTCCGCCGCCGCCGCGTTGCATAAACGCGGCATAATTCAGAGCGACGGGCGCGGACGAGGCCCTGGCGCAATCGCGCGGAAAGCGACCAGCGGCGCCAGATTCTCGTCCACCCCTCGCCCCCCCCCCCTGGAGCCCCGCCAGGGGACCGGGTGCGGGGGCGAGGGCGCGGGCCAGGGAGCGGGGGACTCCGACGAATGACCGGCGTTTCGCAGTTGCAGGAAGAGACGGCCGTTTGGTTGATCGTGATGCGGCCAGCGGGCAGTGTACAACCCGCTGTTAGGCGATTTCACGACTGATCAACAAGTACGTTTGTCGTTGCGCTAGAACGTTGCCCTGACTCCAAAATATGTTGAACGTCAGTAAAACATGCGATTTTCGAAATTTTGAATGCATTAATCTACGACCACTAATGTTCAAAAGTTGTCTTTTAATTTTGTAACGGTTATACCATGTCACAACATTTGTGGAAATAGATGGTGCTTCTGACAGTGTTATATATTTCAAAAAATTATAGATAGGTTACAATTACCAATTTTGTTTCTTGAACAGTCCGTGCTTTTGAATTATTACTCATTTTGTAGGGTTCGAAGTTTCAAATGTTAAACGACCACGTGGACTTAATTATAAGAGTTCCGAAAATTATGTAAGTTAAGCAACAGTAATTCGTTTGTTGGAAGATTTCTCAAACGTCGTAGAGTCTTCTTATATTTTTAATTATCTGTTTTTGAAAGTATAATTTGTGTTATCAAATATTATGGGACATAATAGTTTGAGCTCCCATTTTTCATCAAAGTTGCCCCCACAAAAGGTTTGAGTGAACAATAATCTGAAAATGTTTACTTCATTAAATGTAATATCGATATCATTTTCATTTGTGAAACATAAGATAGATAACTTTACAAAAAAAAATTGACCAAAAAATCTCGCATGCTTTGGAACATGATTGAGTTACGCTCAGAGATAACGTTGCTGTAAGCACAAACTTACAAATTTTTGTCTATTCAGATTGAACATATAAATAAAACGAAACGAAAACAATTTTTCATAAAATTCGGATTTACAAGGTTCTTGAAATATTGAGTTTATCGTTTATGAAAACGAATAGTGATGTAAAAGCGAAATGTGAGATTAAAATTTAAAAAACAAACAAATTATAATAAAGCAGTTTTACAGAAATGTTAATGTAAAAAGGTTTTTCCTTCATCAGAATACTGGAAGTTGAAAACGGAATGAGAAGATGGATGAAAATGAGGAAGCCTGCAGCTTCAAACAAATGCAATCGCGTGTAAGTTAGGAGACGGCCAAACAGGAAAAGAAATAATGGCTATATTTAAATATGATCTCAGGTGTTAGGAAGCAAAGAGTAAATATCTAAGGGAGTATAGGAAGTTCAATCCAATATCAAAGAAATCATTTACTGTAAATTAAGAACAAAAAACTTCATTTATTTTATGCAAAAAAATTAATTTCTTCCCGAAAACCGTATACATGTTTTTATGTTATTGTCTGATGATAATGTTTTGACATTGTTAATATTTAAAATTAAATTTTATTTAAATCAGGCGTTATGTTGTTGTCACGAGCAACAAAAATAAACAATTTGCATTGTACTTAAAATACTATTGGATTGATTGTGTGAATGTAGTGAAGTTCGAATGTAAAAATGAATCAGTGAAGAAATTTTGAGATAAATTGCATCTACATGAATTCAATCTTACAATTCACAAGTCACACGTGCATTCAAAGATAAACATTTTATTACAGCTTTTCAGGCCTAATTTCCTTCACCCATCGCAGGAAGATAAATAATCCGGAGATGAAACATTCTCTTGTTCGTCCGTTGGAACACACTTCAGAATTCGAGGTTCACGTCTTGGCATGGCTTCCTGCAAATTAGCTGGAATATCCATTCCTTGCAGCTCTGTCCTCGCCTCCACTGCCACCGTCGCTGCTCCCTCCTGTTGTTACTTCCGATTCCTTTTCCACCCCCATTACTCTTGTCACCTCCGCTGATACTTCTGCCATTACCTCCGTTGCCATTTCCGCCGCTATCTGTCCTTGCGTCCCTCCATCCACTCCTCTTCAACGAGGTTTTGGCTGCGTGGATGGCGTCATCACCCTTCCCGTTGTTACCGCCACCTCTCCGCCGCCTCCACACCTGCTTTCGTTTCTGACTTCTCCTATTTTCAACCTCATAACTGGTGCCACAAAAGCTGTCATAGACAAACATCGGTACCGCCGCCGCTGCAGCCGACGCCACCTCTCCAACTTCACTCCTGCTTCCGTTATTGCACCCTCTTCTTTGCTTCGACATCCTCCATTGCGGCGATAGCAACTCTCGTCATCACCGTCGCCAATTCTGTCACCTCACCTGACGCCGCATCTTTCATCGTCGCCTCTGCACCTGCCGCCCTCTCCACCATCACCTCTTCCGTTACCATCGCCTCAATCGCCATCGCCGTCCCCTCTCCTGCCGCCGCCTCTTCCTTCGCTACCGCCTCGGTCACCAACGGTGTCTGTTCTCCTG
>BOPP01000257.1:379804-395976 GCA_017312745.1 Gryllus bimaculatus | reverse complement strand
CTCGGTCGCCCTCTCCTGCCGTCGCCTCTTCCGTCACCACCGCCCCGGTCATCCCCTCTCCTGCCGTCGCCGCTGCCTCTTCCGCCGCCGTCGCGTCTGCCCCGCGCTGCGCGCGCTTGTGCCCTGTCGCCGCCGCCTATTTTCTCCGGCCGTATTTCACTGCGCGCGAACAGCGCGGCCGCGGGCGGCGCGGGGCTGGGGGCGGGCGCAGCGGGGGCGAGGCGACGCTGCGGCTGCCGGCGATGGAACCGCGCCATCTGGCGGGCCGCGTGCGCAATCTCACGTTGGGGTAAACTAAGAAATACTTTCGAGCAGCTCGCTCGGCAGCCGCCCCGCAGAGCCCTTTTTCTTCCCTTTCCGACCGACGGCTGAGGAAACACATGACTCCGCGCGAACGCCCAGAAGCCCAGGAGGAAGAAAGAGAAGCATCAGAGAGGGCAACGAAGGGGGGAATGTGAGGAAGGGGTGTGGACACGTGATAGAAGTCACAGGTAGGGATGCGACGGACAGGATTGGAGCGAGATGAGGAGGGGGAACGGAGAAATGTACGAAGAAGTAAACTAGAGGGAAGCAAAATGAAGCAAGCTGTAGAAACAGACACTGCGGGAGAACGAGTGTGGGAGCGAGACAGAGACGAGGAGCGCATGCGGTTGTATAAATAGAGCGAAGAGGTGAGCGGCGGGGTGAGTCACAGAGAAAAAACAAGCATGAGCAATTGCTGTTTGACTCGGAGAAAAATTGGGTCAAGTATAAACGTGCTGGCTGAGGAAAACTGAATAAGCGAGATAGTACGTGGGTCGGGATGGAGAGGAGCGGAGGAGACGTGGTCAAAGGGAGACGAAACCGAGCAGGCGGGGCTGGCCCGGGAGCAGGAGCGTGAGGGTGTGAGGCAATGAACGGGCGGAAGCGAGATGGCGCGACGATAGAAGGACTAACGGCAGCGGCGGCGGCGGCGACGCACGTATTGAATTGAATTGAATTCATGCCTTATTTTACGTGGCGAAACTCGGGCCACTAGGCCCGCTCTTCCGTCTGACCACACAAAATTCGCTACACTCCTTTCACCACCGGAGAACGGAGGTATTCTTGGCCGACGAAACAGGCGATTTGAATTTAGCTCAGAGGCGTCATTTAGGCTTGATCTTTTACATGCAAGTAAGTCTCCTAACATGGGACAGCCGGCTTTATTTCTTCTCCGAGGAAAGGCTTCTTCATCTTCTTACTTTTATTTTAGGCTAATAACCCTAGAGCCTGTTTCTTTACAAAGGATACCTAATTAAACTTAAAAAAAACTGATACATTACATTTATTTAGTAATAATTATAGATTGGCCCTATATTCATGCTGTCTAGTTTTACAAAATGTCTTTCCACCGAGGGAAGGCGTATGAAGGATTTTTTCGCCCTTAAAAATCCACGGCGTCGATTGGGTTTAAATCCGCCAACTTCGGTGTAACAGTCCGATACGCTGACCGTTAACTTACACGTGTTGTCGCAGACGGGGAGGCACGGGTGAAGCCGCGGCTGATTGTCGTCGCCGATCGACGGGATGCGGAGGTCAACGACCCCAGTGAGGCTGCGATGTGTGGGCGGCTGTGACTTGCGACAGCAACGTGGAAATATCTGTTATATAATATGTTTTGGTTTAAATGAAACTGAGTGAGTGAATGTGGAAACGACGGCTTTTGGACGACGTTCTGGTGACACTTTAGGTTGGCAAACGCAACGAAACGATGCGATTTACTTGACAAAAGAAGTTTCGTAAATGTAATGAAGAAATCAAATATGCCTACACGGAATAATTGCAAACCAACATGGGAACATAATTCTGTACATTCGATAGATATAAATAGAATACACGACTGGTTTAAATAAGGAACAATTGCAACTGGTTGATTATGATATTATATTTGTAAATTTTGTTAAATATTGAACAAATATTAATATTTTTGTAAGCATATCTTCTAGTGAAGATGAAGAAATATAGTATTAGAGCTCTAGTAAACTGTAAATGGCAGAGTGCCAAAAAATCTCGTTAGCTGTCTGATGAAGTGTGACATATCCCATAAATATTTAGAGAGATTTCAGAACACCAGTCTTATTAAAAATGTCAAAAAGTGACAAATCATAAACACATCATAGTATATTTTGAGAATACATTATTCTTCACATCTAACAGTTGTTTGTAAGACATGTAAACCTCTGAGTGTAATTAACCAGATTGATATATCAGCTATCATAATTTTTCTTCCTTGCACGTAGAAGATCTTCTAAGTTACATTTATAAGTCTGTCATATGTTAAAATAGACTTAGATGCCATTATATTTTCAATAAGGACATTCAATTTTAGATAGACTTTTAGATTAGTAGTCCACAAAAAACATGAGAGAACACCACAAAATACTAAGTTCCAGTAGATAACAATTAAGACATTCAAGAAAGACAACAAATCGTTGCTGAATGGCGTTTCGTCAATTATAGATTCCCCAGTATGTCTAAACCATTTTTATTAAACTAGTGGATATGGTTGTTGTTTTTTCATTTATTTCTGCTTGGCCCGAAGACCCTCAGCAGCTGACGATACATTGCGTTATATTAGCGCTGTTTAGGAAACATTGACAAATGAATATATTGAGTGCACGTTGATAGAACGGGCACAGGATGATTAGGCAGGGTCGAAGAACTGTTGCGGCAGTTTCCGCTTTAGTCTGTTGTGGTGAGGAATTTGTTTTCCCATTTTGAAATGTAGGATAGAAACGAGAGGATAAGAGGTAGAAATGGACGGAGATTGGAGTAATGCAGAGCTCGTTATGTAACTGACAGTTAGGTACAAACCAGAGAACTTTTGTAATGGTTCGCAGGAATTTGTTTTGGAAAATTTGCATTATTTGGATATTTGATTTGCTGGATGTGGCCGGATGGAATAATAACAGGTTAAGATTGGACGGATCATTAATTGGTGTAGATGAGTAGCTACATGAAGTCGTAGGGCTGATGACATTTCCAGTATGGGGTGTAATTGGTGGGGTCTACGGTTGGCCAGAGTTATTCTGTGAAGAATATTTGATTTCCAAGCGAGTCTCCTATCAAAAAGGATACCGAGATATTTGACTGGTTGTTAGGAAGCCAAGTTCTATTTTCTCCTTGAAACTTGAGAGGGTGAGGATTATTTGGTATGAGGAGAACGAGGATTTTGACTTGACTTTTTGCTGGGTTTATCCGGATGTGCTATTTCTTGGGCCAGTCGGAGAACTGGGAGAGGTGATGTTGTAGGTCTTCTTGTACGGTGGTAATACCGCGGTTTGAGGAATACATAGCGGTATCATTAGCAAAAAGTGCAATGGAGGAGTGTTGGGTGGATGGTATATCGGCGGTATAAATATTAAATAATGTGGGAGAGGGAACAGATCTTTAGGGTACTCCTGCTTTTATGGAGAAATATAGTAAAACAGTTCTAGGAAGGTGGACCGAAAAAGTGCGATCTGCAAAGAAGCTTGTGATAATATGAATAAGATAGTGGGGGGTTCCGACATGAATACGATAGTCCTGGACGCCAAACGGTGTCAAAAGCTTTAACTACATCGAGGAACATTGGGACTTTGTGTATCTTTTCATGGAAGTCTTTCTTATATCCTCGGTTACTCTTAACATTTGATGAATTGTAGAAAGCAGTGGCTGAAAACCAAATTGAATATGTGTGCATTTCCTTTTAAAACTTTTTCGGCATTGTGTTTAGGAATTCCGTGAAATGCATACATAGATAGAATCTGTGTAGTACATTCTGAAATAAGTTAGTAGAATATTATTTCTTAATAATATTAATTTATCTCAAATGAAATTCAAATACATTATATTAAAATGTACGAAAATGAGTACATGATTAAACGAGTTTTCTGTTAATTTAGTTTGTTCATGCCTAGCACTCTCGTATTGGTTTATACGTTTTCTTTTATATTAATACTTTACTGAATCTCTTACATTCACTCATGAAACTCATATAATTTGTTAACAACTAAACGCAATTAATTCCAAAGAGTTGATAAAAAATTTACTTTCTTAAAATCGAGTTGATAATTAATAACATTTGTTTTGTTTTTTTCATAAGAGGAATTATCTCCTCGTAAATACGTGCTAAAATGTAATTGAAGTGTTAACTATTAGTGATTTTAAAATTTTAGCACAGAGTGCATTTGAACCATAACGATTTCACAAGTTTGGGATAAAGGCTTCATTGTCAGTGAAGCTGGCTGGAGGAGGTGCGTCAGCGAGAGGCCATGGTGAAAGGTCGCACGAGGCAGCTTGGCCTGCGCCTGCGGGCGGCGGCGGGGCGGGGCCCGCACAGCCAGCGTGCCAGGGGGATTGCCTATGTGCAGGCGCAACGGGTAGCCTCGGGGAAACTGAGCTGGGATCCCTTGATCTTTACGTCTGTGTGTCAGCCTACAAATGGCGTTACGCAAAAGACGGGGGAAGGGGTTTGAGGCAGCGTTACTCTGCGTTATATATGGCTAGGGTAGTGTTAGTTTAGTATTACGTAACGTTCATTTTTTTTTTTAAATTTTCAACTTTTCAATTTTCTGACTTTCTCGTAAATTTAAGTAGTATATAAAACAAATAAAATTAATACTTATTGCTTTTACTGTCATATAATTTATTTTTACTTATTGCAAATGGGGGATGTTGTAACAAACATAACGTAATTATTTAAGGGGGTCAAGCGCAGTTTACAAGTGCATTACTGAAGGGGGAGAGGGGATATTCAAAGTACACCGAATTTGTGTTGTGTCGTAAAAATTCACAGCTAGACAAACGTGAACGCCTTCAAGTTTGGACGAGTTTAACATGTTAGAACAACGAGACTTGTCTGCACACGTTGATAAGAATGTGTAGTTTACTCCAAATTTTTCAAAATTTCCTTGGAACCTTTCGAAAACTCACAAGATAGTTGCTACTGGGCGCAACTTTTGAGGAATATATTACACTTTCTCTTATTTTAGTAAAGCACACCAATGCAAAAGCTTTGTCAAAGCAAATTTCAAATAAAAAATTCGTTTCGTGTAATGTGTTATTTAAATCCAGTGTTGACTTATATATAAGTGTGATGTGTTATAAAGTTGAAACATGTAACGAGGTATATTATGAAAGTTCTAGTCCAACATTCAATATGATAGAACCAGGTCAATGTTGTATAGCCTCTTGTGCTACTGAGCCCTTCAACTGTTAGAGAATTTTCTCAGGACATGCCGGGAATATGCAGGGTATACGTCGTTATGTTCCGTTGCACATGCCTCAACGTATCGGCAGGCAGAAGAACATTCGCGTGTACTAGCGCAACAAAATCTTGTACATATTTCCGTCACCTCGCACGGTTGACCTCTCGGCGATGATGCTACTTAAAGTACTCACGGCAAAATTACCACTGACTTCAAGGCGCATTCGAAAAGGTAGCGTTTCGTTACCACGGTAGCCATTTCAACCCAGCGCATGGCCCGTTCTATCCTAGTACGACCTGATGTAATATCTGTTTGCTGCGGCAGGTAATTAATTCGTGTTTTCGGTGCTATTATAAATCTGTCACAGCCGATAAACTTTTAGGCCTTTTACATAAGGTGCAGACAACCTGCCTTGTGCGGATGTTATGATCTTCCATGTGTGTATTGGCACGTGGAACGTCTCTTTACAATGACAACATGCGAGATATTTTATTTAAGAAGTAAATAGTATATCACACACTACGATAAAATAAATAGAAATCTTACTTAAACTTTTAATTTATCGGTATAATAAAACTTAAATGTTAATCGACAAGATGATGAATCCGTTCTGTTTTTCACTAGTACCTAGTCCTCTATTCAGACAGAAGCAGAAAAATCCAGTACTTCATCCTCCGACCAAATTAAGAACATTACCTAGATTGTTCGATATTTTGGTAAAGTTGAATTTTTTTGGATTCTTCCCCCTTATATAGGTATGGTTCCGGGCGGGGCGACCACCCTCTCTTTTGGCGAAAAAATCATCGTGTATTGCATACAAGAAATCGTAAATAATACAAGTGTAAAGTAAAACTGTTTAAACTAGTTTTAGAGCATGAAGAGTGCTGGACTGCAATCCAATCATCCTTACGCTTCAATATACCGGTCATGAAAGCCACAGCCCCAAGCTCAAGCAGGACGTCCTCCAGAACACATATATCTTCTCTTTCACAAATTTAAAAGGAACGATTTAAAAAAAGTCATGTTGGAGGGTGACACACATCTGCGTACGTTCTACAAGGAAACACTGAGCACCTTGCATACACTTCTTGCATACACGTATCCCTTCTCGACGTTGTGAGAAAAGGTCGAGCAGCTCGAAGGAATTCAGAGAGACTTCTGCGTGATAAGTAGCTTGGGCTGGACGCGAGTCGCTGTTATACCGTCGCGGCGCGCAAGCGTGAATCACTCAGCCGACCACGCTTGTTTGCGCAGTTGTAAAGGAATAGTGCCGATTATAGTATTGTGTACACCATTTCATGAAACAAAATGTGTTTCCTGTGAAATCAAATATATTTTCAACACAAATTGTATTTTTTTACATTATTTAACCATAAAAAAGCACTTATTTAGAAAAGTATGATAAAAAGTATAGGCGCGCGCAGATGTTTTTCTGGGGAGAGGCTAGTAGAGTAGAAAGGATTTTTCTTTATTCTGAAAAAAATTCTTTAATTATTAATAGAAAATTAGTAAAATCTATGTGCTTGAATTTGTATCTTAAGCTTGGGTGGAGGGGGGAGGGGCGCAACCAAACTTCCAGTCTGTGGTCGTTTTAATCACCTGTCCGTTTATATAAAAGAAGCACGTCTTCACTTCCACTCAGTCCGAGACCATTATTTCGAATCATACAAACCATGTCCACGATTTCCGCGTCCGCACGGGCGGAGCGCGGCGCGCTAGCTGTCGGCCCAGTTGCGTTCCGTTCAGCCGACGGGCAAGAAATGTTGGCTCGAGGCAACGAGGCGGAAACGCCGGCGGCCGGCGGCGGTGCGCCCTTGACTCGCTGCCAAGGCGGCGGCGGCGGCGGGCGCTTCCTGTTCCGAATTTCACGTTCTTGTACCTCGTCGCTCACGCCCGTTCAGTGCACGCGTGCGAGCGAATCGCTGGATGTTATCTGGGGTGAGAAATCACTCGGCGCGATAAAGCTGGCGGATAAAGATGGAAACTAAACGATCAGTTTAACTTCTCATGTACTCGACTCTTATCCTGTGATCTGTGGTCGTGATTATCAACTCTTCGTTTTGCGCCAAAATAAATTATGAAATTATTTGATCGTTGTTCAGTTTATCTTTTCATTAAGATATTTTGTAAAATGATTAAACAAGGTAGAAGAACTAATTGACGTATTGAAGATACGTAGCCTTCAAAGATTCGTATCATTCAGAAGCCAATTTTGTATATTTGTTAAATGATTTTTAAGAAACCGTAAATATTCAGCATGATATAGTTTTCAATGCAAAATTTCGCAAATAATTTCTCTTTCAACGAAAAAGAAAGCGTGTACAGACGCTTGTGAAATAACAAAGTACATTATGTTAGAAGACACAGTGCAATCTCATTTGAATATTTTAATTAGTATTTATTTAGACGCTTTTAATATGTAATAATTTCACAGCCCTGGAAATTAGTAGGCCTAATTGTCATACTTTTTTAAATCTAACCTTTGTATTTGCAAAAGAACTCATTGAGTAGTTCTATCATGTTCCAATTTATTTATATTTTATATATTTTCTTTAAATTCGCGGATAAATTAATGTTTTTCCTTCACAGACACATAATAAAATGTTATCCTTCACAAGGTCAAAATACAACGAACCCTTATTTCTGCAATTTGGAGGGAAATAGAAAATGTTTAAGTTATTGAATATTGTGAAATCTGAACGAGAACATCATTTTTACAGAGAAGATACAAAGGGAATGAAACAATTTACCCAGACATCGGAAATATAAGTTTTGCCGGATGACATTTCCGAGGTTCCATTGTTTTGCAAAGTTTATTTTAACTCTATCTCAGACTCCAAGAGACAGGCACAGTTTTCTCGAGCCTCCATTTAAAAAAAGGTTGTTTTATTCAGATTACATTCTTCAGTTTACTAGAAAAACTTTGCAAATGTTTCATGAAAATCTAATTTAAGGTACTCGTCAACTTGAGTTAAAAAATGTTATTTGTAGCATTTATCTGAATCTAATAAAATTACTAGTTGTATTAAATATTAACAAAGTCAAAAATAGTTTTTTTACTCTTTTATTCATTTCAACCGATACGCCCGTTTTTGTCTGAAAAAAGGTATAATTCGAAACATCATAACTCATGTACCGTTAAACATTCTGTGATGATTTCTTTTTTAGATTGTTTCTTGAAATATACTTTAGTGCCTAAACCTAAATTTGAACATTCATAAGAGACTTGTATGTATTTAGCAGGGAGTTGAATCGGGCCTTTTAAAAATCACTGGTATTAATAACAAGTAACAGAGTAATTTATTACTGCTATTTTGCATTTTCTATAACAGTTTCAAGTTTAGGCACAAGAATTCACATTCTAATATTAAATAAAAATGTATCATAAATATATATTTAAAATATTTATGTTAGAATTATGTAATAATTACGAAAAATAATAAAGTATAGTATCATATATACACTACAAAAGTATACGAAATAATTACAAATGTTGATTGTTTAACGAAAATCTCGACCTCGACCCTGAGGCGATGAGACAAAAATCACGTGAGAATAATTATTTGCTGTTTGAAAAGATTGAGAGGTGGTGTATCCTTGGTGTATTGTTAACTCTGATTTTGTGTGTGAGATCTTTTCCGAATCTATCCTGAGTCGAAGCCTATATGAAGGGTAAGCTTTTGTAAAAGGTGTCTGATAAACGGTATTCGGTCTGCTGTTTCGATGGTGTTTGGGTTGTTTGGTGGTGCCGCGCGGCCGCTGGGGGGTAGGGTGGCGCGTGACGAGGCGAGGATGTGGCGCGGCGCGGCGTGGCGCGGCGTCAACGGGCGCGGCCGCGTGGCCTGTCGGGATGCTGCCGCGATACCAGTGATGGATGGCGATTAATAACACGCGGCCGCGCCGCACTGCATCGCGGCGCCCTTGGCGGCGGAGGCAGCGGCAGGCGATCGTCTTTTGCCCCTCCGCGCCCATCACTCTCCACGTGCCGCTCTTCGGCTTCTCGTGAAAGGCCGCCTCGGACGTTTCTGGGTTACGTGGCACGAAAGGAGCCTGTGTCTTAAGATTTTTTAAAAAATTATTTAATGTCTGTGTTGGTGTTCTCACGGAAAATGTAGTCATGGAAATGTATGTATAAAAGTGCGTCTCCAGAGAAGGCAATGTGTGAGAGAATAGATATTTCAGAGCGATTAAATAATAAATCGAATTTTCTTCAAAATTTACTAATGGACGGCTAATCAACTTTGACAGACAACTATTTGTAGACCGAGCTGCAAAAGATACGTTAAGCGACCTCTGGGCCTTTTGGGTTTTAAGAATTAATATACCTTTTTTACGAAACGATGAATATGATAAGCATGTATGCACAGGTGGCTCAGAACGTCAGCTGCTGTCACTGCTGTGCCTCTGGAATGTCCTAAGGACTCGAATCACGTCGTGGCAGGGTTTTCGGCACTAGCTACATAGCAAGCCCGAGTTCAGTCGCTGACTGAAGAATTCTAGCAACAAGATGCTTTGAACGGTAGTTTTCTCTGGTTTCTCCTATCAATTCCAGGCGAATGTCGGAGCAGTACTCTTACAAACGGGCCACGAACCGCGCGTGATATTTCCTTCCCCTTCCTTCTTCTGTTCTCACCCCTACTTACACACTCATTTTCATGCCCTGCACTACCAGACACGCCGGATACCGGTAGCGAGCTTGTTCTGGCTGAGGTGGTGCCCCACTGGAGGGAGATACCTAGATGAGGAAAATACCGCTTGCCTGTAGGAAGGTCGGCGCCGAATCTCACCATACAGCGGAGGTGACCGTCACCTCCCAAGGAAAAAAAAACACGTACTACATTTGCGGTATTAATGACCTTGAGCCAGTAGACGAGCCCGGAATTACTAGTCAATCTATAAACAATTTTGCCTTCAAATAATTTATATTTTTCACACTTTCATGATTTATTAAGATTCTTCACATTTTAAAAGACTTGAGGACTTCAGTACATTACAAATGAGAATACCATAACATCGACATACTACAACACGTAGAAAACGACTGCTGAAGATCTGTACGTGTGAGTAGGCAATATCTCAGTTATGAACTCTTAATATTCATTGCCACGGGTGAAAAGTTACTCTTTTTTCGCCTAATGAACTCCTAATAAGTAACTTCCTGCTGTAGATTTGGGCATGACTTCTGAGATAACATTGTAAGGAAAGGTGTTATCGCTTCTTTTCGGCAAAGTAATACAACGTAATGTAGTTAACTAAATACATCAAATTGAGCGATTTCATTAAAAGAAAGTTACTACCTTGAAATAAGAACAAAACTTTAAAAAACAAATTGAAATTGCGAGTTGATAAATCAAAATCGCTTGCTTATTCCAAATATTATTTCTTTATTTTAACAATATCGTATTTTCTCCTAATAATATTCCTAATTATTGTGACATTTCTTAAAATGTATATTTGAAGTTGGAACTTAAAAAAGTTCTTTCAAGACTCATACAGTGTCTTGAATTTATTGTCAGGGTTCTTTCATTCTTTGTTTTTCTTCTAGAATAGTGAAGGAAAAGCATTGGTGGGATGAGGTGTTGTCGTTCGCATCTTGGGGCTAGTCTTGCATTACGTAGCGGCAAGAGATCAGCGGATTTGAGGATTACCATTAGCAGCGATTAGTGTGCGATAGAGGATTATAATTAGTCACAACCAAGGAGTGTCTTCAGACTTCTTGTCGTGTCATTTCAAGGCTGCATTCTGTTACCTCTCCGAACACTTAATCTCGAAGATCATGTCACAATAACCTCTGCAAGCTGGTTTCCTCATATCATAACTCATAAAGAAGCTCACAATAACGCATAAAGAAGACGAGGCAGAGTTACTAAAGAATTCTCGTACCTCCAGTCGTGCGCTTAGCGCGTGTTCTTAATGTAGTTGATAAGCACAAAATAAACGCCATGTGTTGCATGAGTCACCTTCAGAAGAGTTCAAGAGAACCTCTCATAAAAAAAATATTTTTCCCTTAAGTAATACGTAGAAATTATCGAGTCATCATACCCAAACTAATTTTGAAAGAGAAATGAGTTGTATTATTCACGACACCCTAAATAGCGTTATTTCTATTACTCAACGTGGGGAATTTTTTACCTAAATGTTCACCATTTTAAGATGATATAAATAAATATTTTATTAACAATGAGCTATGAGTCGATGAAACCAGTTGCTCTTGATTATTGATTGGTTCAACTCATGATGTTGAACATTTCTCTGGGGTAGTGAGTACGTCGGCACACGATAAGAGATAGGAGATTTACTATCGTAGTTTAATCTTCCCTTAGTGCAAACTACACCCTGGACAGAAGGGGTCTGAACTAATCGAGAAAAATGTTTAACGAAGTTCCAGTTCAGTACACAGCCCTCTAGTGTAACAATGAGCCTACTCCCACAATGTTTTTAGATACAGAGCAAACAAAAGAAGCAAAGTTCGTGAAGTATTTTAATACAACAAAATAAAAAGAATGTTTAAATATTACAACACAGTTTATTTGAAAATGTAATTTATTAGTAAAAATACGAAAAGCTTGCCTACATTTTCTTATTATATTATAATATTCTTTGTTTTCATATACTTACTTTCACTGAACAAACCAGTATTTGTTAAAATGTATTTGCTTTCAGGTGTAGAATCTCTTTTGCAACAGGTATGAGGACATTAGATACAGAGTTAATGAGTAGAGTTACATTTGAATCCATTTCTGCTTTAGAATTATTTCGAGGAATTATATTGCAATGGGTTTAGGGTGGGTCAAAAAATCGTCTGGGTAGACAAACCTGTATTGAACTAGCATGAAGAAATTTTGAAAATAATTATCTATATTCTCAGATTATAACCATTTGCTGGAATTGACAATTTTTGAGATGTGTCCCCTTTATTGTTCACTCACAATGCATTAGACTTTTGATAAAGGAATAAGTGAGTCACAAGCGGGGCGTTAGCAAGCCTCGCGCATTGAGCGGAAGGCCGCGTGGGTCCACACCGATTCGGACCCCCAAAAACGACCATCCTCACCAGTAGAATGGAGACAACAATGCGACAGCGAGGCTCTTGACGCTCCTGCCGACGCCGCACTTCGGAGAGCTCTTGACAGCGCGTCTGCGCGTGGGTCGCAAGGTCGCCCTCGGGTCACGCGTGCACTGGCTCCTCGGCGGCTGCGCGAGGGCGAGGCGCGCACCGCGCTGGGCGGGGGGAGGGGAGGCCGCGCCCACGGCCGCTGCGAAAGGCCGCAGCCGGCTGGGCGTGCCAGCCAGCGCAGCCCAGCCGTCCGACGCATCGCGGGCCTTGTATGTGCAGCGCCGCCCGTCCGCATTCATCATGGTCGGTGCGTGCTCGCCCGCCGTGATTTAGGGGGCTCGCCGGCCCTCCGCCCTGCCCTGGGCGCTCGCCCTCGCCCTGCCCGCCCGCGCCCGCCCGCCCGCGCCGCCCGCGCGACCAGAAAGGCGCGCTTCCCACGAGGGCGATCAGAGACGGAGCGGCCTTCGCGGATGCGAGGGCTGCCGAAGCGCGGGGATCGGGATCGCCCGCGCCAGGAGCTCGTCAGCGGCGAGATGGTCATTGGGGCTGTTTCTCCTCGACACTCGACAGAAGAGGCTTCGTCAGGGGCCTGCAGCGCAGGTTGGGGCATCGCGAGGGAAAGCTGGCCTTCGTCTACATTTGAATACTTTTATAGAAAGGTGTATTTAAAAGAGACACAGTCTCAGCATCTTCACAACATCGAATCTTATTCAATATTATTCTCATACTATTGGTTGGTGACCTGCATTATTCTGGCATCTTAGGACAAAGTGTAAAAAATCAAGAGATGGTTTGGCATATCAAGTCACTTGATTTTCCGAAAAAATGCTCATCAAAACCGTAAGTTTAAAACTAAATCAATATCAAGGTGTGGAACAAAGAAATTTGAAAGAGACACATTGTCAGCTTCCTCAGCTTCTTGGCAACATGGAATGAAATTATCTTCAATATTATTCTCACACTTTTGGTTGTTGACCTGCATTTCATGACCTGCCTTATTCTGGCATCTTAGGAGTGAAAGTGTAAAAAATCAGCAAAATGTTTTTGCAGATCCTAACAAGTCGTTTGACTTTCCGAAAAAATACTCATCCAATCCATCAATTTAAAAAAATGAATATCAAGGTGCCGTACAAACAAATAGTGGCAATGTATCCTAAATAAGCCCTGAAATAAGAAAAGCCTAAACTTACAAGTTGGGTCGATAATTTTTCTTCAAGGTGATAATTAAACAATGTTTCGTTATTTGTGCGATAGAACAATCAAATACTATGATTTTATTCACTTTTTTGGAATATGATTTCTTCTACAATACAATTCTTTGACACCTTATGAAACCATGTAGGTACTCCATAACTATTATATGATTTTTTCACAATTGTTTTAACGTAAAGAAAAATGTTGCCAGATTTGAATGGAATGTAACAATTTAGCATTGTCCAAAAAATAAGAGCATATCTCTTCACAAAACAATAGAACTCCGTTTTGAAGGCGAATAATAACTAGCCTACTTCTTCAAGAGGCAAATAACTGTTGTGCTGATGTGTTCATCTTACGCGGGTAAAGTATTTTTAACGTGTAGTTTTTTATTTAGACGCTCATCTTTCAGCCCTATCCGTTCGTTTCCTCTATTGCTTATTCACTACTGAAAGGTTGAGAAGAGAAAGATGCCGCTATTTTTAACGCTTAGCTCTACGACAAGGACAGTGCGCCTTCATCATTACTCCTTGACATATCTGTCGTGTCCGCCTTTAATTATGCATTGCTCTAAGCCGGATCTGCTCCCGAGACGTCATTTTTACTCGATGGCTGCAAACTGATAAGGCATTTTTCATCAGTTGCTTCGTGGTATTCTGTGTCATGTCTCCGTCTAATAAGTCAACAGAGTAATATAATTGTAAATGCAACATTTAAGGTTCAAAAATGGTCATGTATAAGGTTTTTTTTAATATGAGCACTTTTCGCGAATTTTTTTCCGAAATATAAAATTTTAGTTTTTTAAGCAATATTTTTCTCTAAAACATCTCTAAAGTTTTCTTTTAAAATTTCTCATCGTATGGATCAAGAGACGGTAAAAAGGATGGTGCAAGTCCCATTTGTGGCGCAATGTCGGTTCCTTGGAAAATTGCTGAAAGAAAACAATTCAAAACTACAAAATTGAAGACAAAGATTTTTGCTTCAGACAAAGTTTGTTCCAAAAAATTAGATTTTTAAACAACGTCATGTACAGTTGTTTCTTAAAAAAAGAAGTAGTTTTCGGGCAACTTTGGTTTGAAATTAATGCAATTTATAAAGATAACCTTTTTTTTCAAAAACCACTCCACATTTTTTCTTCAGATTGTTCACGGGTATAAAAAGTGACGCCTGAAAAAATGGCGTGTGACTAATATTCGTAGCAATTTTCCAAATTTAGAAATAATGCGAGAAAGTATATGCTCTTTATCACCACTAGTTTTAATGAGTTGTCGGTTGATGTGATCAGTAGTTCAACATGAAAAAATATCCCTGGCCTAAGAAATGAATGAAATGGGGTTTATAAAGATATTTTTTCTCATTTTCCATTATATTTAAAATTAAATGAACTTGGTTTTGTATTGAGAATTATTTTGCGACGTGAGTATTATAATAAAACATATTTTAGATACCGTTTTTGAGAATTGTTGTGATTGTTGCTACATTGTTTAACATTTTATTACAACTCTTAAAGACTGCACGCTCGTTTGTGGGCGAAGTAAATGAGGTACAGGAAGTAATCTCTC
This sequence comes from Gryllus bimaculatus, assembly GCA_017312745.1. Taxonomy (NCBI): domain Eukaryota; kingdom Metazoa; phylum Arthropoda; class Insecta; order Orthoptera; family Gryllidae; genus Gryllus; species Gryllus bimaculatus. Next base: position 380,953 of record BOPP01000257.1, on the reverse strand, counting down.
TACAGTAAATTAAGATCGCGCAGCTCTACAATGCTATAGTATTAATACAAACAAGATCGAGTATACAATAATTAAAGTCAAATACTGACCGCATTATTCACGACATTCTTTAAACAACTTTGTCTAAGAAAACGAGTAATAAACAACAGACTATTACATGTTCTACAATGAAACAAAAAAATGGGCTGTTAGCGCACCACCGTGAATAAACATCTTCGGGTTTGGTTACTAAAGTATTAATATGTTATGCATTTGATTGCATTCCCGTGGTGTACTCGTCAGACTGCTCGCCTTAAACTCTGGAATCGGGTTTAATTTCCAATCGTTCCACGATGAATTTGTGGAGCTCAAAGGGGGTTAACGGAAGGTTTCCTCAAGATTCCCTTGTTTCTGTCTCTCCCATTCTACCTTTGTTCCATCATCATCATATCACACTATCTTCATAGATATTTACTATTAAAATCGTTCACCCCTTTCCAAAGTTCGGCGCAGAAAGTAGGTACGAGAGACAAAAAAAATATGTTCTAATCGAGTAACCTGTAACCGTCTGTCCATCGCTTATTCGAATTCTCTCGATAAAGACATTAATTGGCACAATTCTTAACTTGTTCCTTCTCGAATATTTTGAAAGACCTCTGGAAAAACAAATTATTTTGATGGTTTCAATTCATCTACCACAACATTGGTGAAACACTGTTAATTAATACATTATCTTTTTGCAGTAATTTCGTATTGAGACAATAATGTAATCAAGTATTTTAATCGACACATTTTCTTGTTACTTTCTGTGGCCGAAAATGGACGAATTTAGCAACTGTAATATGCTTAAAATTGACTTTTATTATGAATTCATTTGCAAAGCTCTTTTTTAATATTAACATAACCGCCGTAGCCGCCAATAAAGTAAGCTATGAATAGTAAAGAATGTAATCTATGCTTTTGTTAGTTCTTCCCTTTATAATATCACGTTTAAGTGCCTTCTCCGCCCGGTATGCCCTCCGCCACTGTCGTACCAACGCCGACAAGACATTTCAGTCTTCTCGCTTTTCCCACTTCTTAGTGCTGCCAGCGGACTGAGCACCAGGCGCAGTGGTAAGTCCCACTCGGCCTGCCCCGAATCCGGCCGGCCCCGCCTCGTGTCGCGCCGGT
>BOPP01000257.1:279445-371136 GCA_017312745.1 Gryllus bimaculatus | reverse complement strand
GGGGCCCTGTCCGCCCCGTGCCGCCTCCGTGTCGCCGGCGAAGGGGCCGCGGGGGAGGGGGGGGGGCAGGCGGTTGCGGGTGCGGATACGACGCCCTATGCGTTCGCCGCGCGGGGCGGGCGGGGCAGGGGGCGGGGCGGGGCGGGGCGTCGCGATGACGCAGTGTCTCGTGTCCGCGGGGAGAATATTCGCCGGCGGGAAAGGGGCGTGTCGCGCGTTTTCACACGCGCACGCTTGCCCGTGGAGGCGCCGCCCTACTTTACCGCACCCGCCGTAGTGACGCGTAAAGCCCAAATTTAGTTAATCGAGCGCGTGGCCGGCCACTGGTGCGGGCAAAAGCTTCTTGCGTTGCGGGCCTGTCGAGAACGGCCAGCATACCCAGGCACTCAAAGTATGTGCGGAGGAAAGCCGAAAAACAACACCAAGACGAGTATGTTCTTGTTTCTATAAAACAACAGGAAAACCAAAATATGGCCAAGCAAATAGTGTGGCTTGGAAGAAAAGAAAGAAAGAAGAAATGAAGAGATTAAGAGAAAAGTATTTGCAGCATGACTAGTTTTAGTTTTTATTAGAATCCAAAGGGCAACACTCTTCGGTTTTATTTTTAGAAAGAATTTGTCACATGTTTTTCCATTATATGGTGATTGAGTCTCCATGTATGTCTTAAATTAGTCATTACATCTATCATGGAATTACTTTATGTGAAAGGGAAGACAGAAAGAAACCTCCTTCCACCCTCATATAAAAAGAAGAAGAAAACATGCGCGAAGTCACTGTAATCATTTCTCAAACATTTTCACCGTCGCGCTTGGTAACCAGGATGCAGGTTTTTATTGCGGAGGAAAGGTCTTGCTCTCTGGCGGCATCGCACCCTTGTGCCAGAGTGTGCGAGTGCGCCGCCCGGCCCTCGCCCGGCACCGCCGGCGGGCGCGCCGGGAAGGAGCGGCGACGCGCCGCCGTTAATTTCCCGCGAGAGATTGGCGAGGCGCCGCCTTCGCGCCGACAGCCCGCGGCCCCGATGGGGCGAGGCGCGAGTGGCAGGAGGCAGGGCGAGGGAACCCGGAACAAGCGGCGCCCTGCTTGGTGGAAATTGGAAAAAAAAAATGGCGCGCCCACGTCGGAGGCGATAGGCCCATTGTGATATGATTCGTCATGTTAACAACGATGCCAATGTGTGGAACGCAATGATACTACAAGGAATATATGTTTGGGGTTGTAGAATTGAGATGGAAAAAAAGAGCAGAATATTAATTGAAAATTAGTGATTTCCGGGCATGTTTTAACTGCTAAGGTCATTAGTTCCCTGAGACTAAGTGCGCGCTTTCTATCGCTTGACGCGGGCGTGGCATTTCCAGTTGGAAGGAGCTGGGGAACCTAAATCAGTCAGGCTTGCGGCGGGTTTTTTTTCTTAAGTAGAGAAGAAGATCCCTTTAAGCAATTCCTTGGTAATATCGGAGAAAACCCACGCAAAAACTACCGCATCAGGGCAGTTACTACTACTTCACAGTCGAATTCTCCGTCCCAGACAGCGGCCCGCTGGAATCGACCAACCTAAGTTAGTACGTACTACCACAAGCAGCTAGTGTTAAAAATCCTTATGCAAGGACTTCGGAATCTCGAATTCTCCTAGCAACCTTTCCCAGTTCCGAGGTTTTTACCGCCGCGTTCACCAACCAATTGGATGCTCTGAGCCACCTTAGTCGGTTAAGACTGGGAGGAGTTTTTTAAGACTTAAGGGTATTATTTTACTACTCAAGTAAGGAAAAACTATGAAAACCTAACTACATGAACGTTTGGCGTCCGCCCGTCCGCTGTAAAACTGATTTTTTTTAAAAGTACCTATTGTGGCGTCGTTTAAACCACGAGGCAGAACCGTTAGGTTGCGTTGGAAGGTGTTTGGGAAAGTTACCGCTGCGGGGGAGGAAGGGGGTTTTAAGCCTGAACATCCGGAGTTTGCCGCTCTGGCGGTGACCTCACACTGTAGAGCCGCAGAGCCAACAAAAAAAAATACCGTGGCTGTAAAAAACTCCGAGGATTGCTAGGCTAGCGTGCCCCCTCAACCTGGAAGCAGGGCGAGAGGGCCAAACCCTGGAGTATCCAGGAGTGGGGGCGTAAACCAAGGCTGGGCCAGCGGAGTCTCGCGCCAGCCGGCGAGTCCTACTAGTGGAACCAAAAAAACAAAAAAAAAATTGGTTGGGGTGTCAGCGCGCCTCCAAACTATTTTAACGCGGCGTATCTGCGCCCGTCGCTTTCTTTCATTCAGTTTTGCATCGGTAGCTTGTACGTGTAATGTACAAGGAGGGGTGGTAGGAAGTGAAGGGCGAGATTGTCCGGAGGAGTAAGGGCCCAGACAATCTCACGTGCTTGTAGGGGCACCACGGCTTTTCGCCCGACCGCTGCGTGAAGTGCTGCGTTAAAACTTTTTGCTTCGTTCAGGCCATGTGACGGTAATGGTCACGGGACAGAGGTCCACGGCGCGCATTCACGCGTGGCTCTGTTAATTTTCTCTGTTTTTAAAGCAGTTTGTCCGAAAAGAAAAGGTTGCCGCGATGTGTTTTAATATTAGCCAATTTCATTGTAACTTGTACATAAGTCTTTTGAATATAATATTATTTTTATTTTGTATTGAAATTTTATTTTCATCATATTTCACTAACCGTGTCACACTATTTTATTTTGCTGAAAATGTATTGTCTGTTATCAAATACGTTTCTAAAAAACCAGTTTCTCTGGGCATTTGAAACACCGTTATCAATTGAATTCTTACTTGCTGGGTAATTTTTAGAGCCCGGGAAAAAAAGAAGGGTTCAGAATTTATTTTTTACCTTAAAAATAGGTAGCAAAACGCAATATATATTTACTTTAAAAGTGGTCTTAAAAAATGCATTAAATTTTTTTTTTCTAGCTAAATTAGGGCAGGGCAAAAATGCAAATTAAAAATTAAGAAACCAATATTTTTTTTTAATAAATGTATTGCCAAAAAATTAAAGATTATTTTAAAACATCTCAATTTTTTATTTTTAATTCTGTAAAATAAAATTTAACGTTGCTGTTGGGGGGATTTGGAAAAACATATTTTCTTTTGTAATATTGATTTCCACCACCATTCAGTTTTACTATGGGCTACACATTTTTGTTTCACTTTGCGAGCGAAAAAATTTTCTTGTATAGAGAGAAATTATATTTTTTTTGTCCGTCCTTTTGAATCTTTAAAATGACATTAGCGGTGTTAAAAAACGGAAGAATTATATTTTTCCTTACTTTCAAACCACTTGTGTTGATTTGCCAGGCCATAGATTGAGAGAGTATATCATTCATAGAGTTGTTCGTCAAAGAGATTTAGAGGTGCTACACTCCAAAAGTTTAGGGATGGGAATTTTGTCGTGGCGAAAACAAGGTCTGTTGGCAATCAATTGAATTAATCATAAATCTTTGACTTGGTATTATTTGTACCCATAGTGCACTATTTTGCTCCCTTCCTCTGTTATAAAGACAAGCCAGAAATAATCTCCTTCCTCTTGAGACTAGTGCGCGCTTTCTATCGCGTGACGGGGCGGTGGCATTTCCCAGTTGAAGAGCTGACCTATCGGTCAGCTTGCGGGGTTTTTCTTAAGTAGAGAATCCCTTTAGCATTCGCTTGGTGATAATCGGAGAAACCACGGAAAACTACCGATCAGGGCAGTTACTACTACTGACAGTTCGAATTCTCCTCCATTCAGCGGCTGAATTGGACCTAGTTAGTACGTACTTCACAGCTAGAGTTAAAACTCCAGTCAGAGGTACCGCCGTCACACCAATTCATGTCGTGAGCCACCTTAGCCGGTAAGACTGAGAGGAGTTGAAAAATTATTTTCTATTCAATAAGAAAATATGAACTAACTACATGAACGTGGCGTCGCCGCCGCTGTAAACTGTTTTAAAAGTACCTATTTTCATGTGCTGAAAATGTATGTCTGTTTTCAAATACGTTCTCACAGTCTCTGGCATTGGACGTACCAATGAATCTCACTTGCTGGTAATTAGAGCACGGAAGTTCAGGCATTTATTTTACCTAAAATAGGTAGGCAAAACGCATATATATTTACTAAAGTGGTCATAAAAATGCATTAATTCTAGCTAAATTAGGGGGGCAAAAATGCATAAAAATTGAAAACCATATTTTAAAAAGGTATTGCAAAAAATTAATTATTAAAACGATTCAATTTTTTATTCAATTAATTCTAAAATTAACGTGTTTGAAAACGATATTTTCTTTGTAATATTGATTCCACGCACCATTCAGTACTATGGCTACACATTTGTTTCACTTGCGACGCGAAATTTCTTATAGAAATTATATTGTGGTCGTCCTTTGAATCTTAAAATGACATTAGTGAAAACGGAATTATATTTTCCTTACTTCACACTTGTGTGATTGCCAGCATAGATGAGAGTATATCATTCATAGAGTTGTTCTCAAAAGAGATTAGAGGCTACACTCAAAAGTAGGATGGAATTTGTCGTGGGCGAACAAGGTCTGTTGGCATCAATGAATAAAATCATAAATCTTGACTGGTATTATTTGTACAATAGTGCACTATTTTTGCTCCCTTCCTCTGTTAAAAGACAAGCAGAAATAGGAAAAATATATAAGGGAACTCTCTCACAATGCTAATAAGCGAAACAGTTTTTGGTAGATATGGGCAGAGCAACACCTTTGTTTGGCTCGAAGAGCTTTGCAAACACATTAAAAATCTGTTCATTATCTTGTTTAACGTACTTTCGTGAGAAATTAACAGCATTTGCATCTAGAAGGATACAGCAGAAGTATAGTCGTCAGTCGATTTAGCTTTTGTAAATCTGGAACTTCTCTTTAACACCTCTCGAAAACTGAGAACCTCGATGTTCAAATGTTTGATAACTCTTTTTTTCTTTTCCCCTACCTACGCCCAGATTTCAGATACCTTGGTACCATTTCGTACTGCTCACTGATCGTATCCGTCTGGAATCTCCTCTTCTTCTGTTTTCATTGACGAAATTATCTTCAATTTCTAACTTTACACTTTCCAAAATACGAACAAAATGAATTGGGATATTTTCGGAGAATTGAGGTGTTAGACTAGATGGTGTTAGTTGTCAGAGATTTGTGCTTTGGTAAATGGAGGAACTCGCAACGTAGGGAATCCTAAATAAACTGCCTCCAGATTGTTTTCAACTGCTCTTCAATACAATTTTCTGGTAGGAGTGTAGATGATAACCACACCACTTCCAGCGCTGAGGCAGAGTAACAAAATTTTCATCATATTTAATTTACATAATTTAATATAATGAAAATCATAATTATTTAACTATGGGTACAAAATTACATACCAAATATGTAAATCACTGGCATTTTACCAAAAAAAGTATGTAATATATTTGTTGTTTAAACTTGTAAAAATTGAACTGGTACAAATAAGAACTTATTGAAAACAAAAAAACTTAATGTACTACAATAGCATAGCGTTATGGAATGTTTTGGATCTCCTCGTTTAAGCAATGTAAATATCGTTAATTCCGAACAAGGGATGGCCATGATCATTCCCTTTCAGATACCTGGAGATTTGTAGGAATTTTGCAAACGAAGCGAGATGAGATGCTTCTCTAATCTTCGTTTGACTCAATATTTTAGACTCAAGTGTTTTCTGGGAAGTGATTGTTTGAAGTAGTGATCATTTATGGTTAATCAGCACACGATATATGGTTGTTACTTGAAAAAAATCTCTTTTAAAATAAAAAATATCATCGTAATAAAATTCTACGCTAAATTTCAATGTTTGAATATTGACACAATCCTGCAATAAATGAATGCTACACTTAGATGAAGTTTGGTTTGGGTCAACTACAACACTTCTGTTTATTTCACAAAATGTACTAGATACTTAAGCTGTGTATTCTCTGCTCGTCAGCAGAATTTCTAAGATTTTAATTCTTGAGGAAGTTAAGTTTGGCTCTTTGGTTGATAGAATGTTTGTGTCAAATAGTGATGATCAACCGATAGCTTGCCCTTACAACGAAACCTATCAGATTTTGAAGTCTAAAATGCAACTTCATTTAAGCAAGTGTCGAAAAAATTATCTTCGTGTTAAGGTATCTAAATGTCCTTCCAATTCATCTCACTACGTTCCGGATCCAGAATTCGTCTTTCATAAGACAATTTCTGAGTGTCAGCCTCAAGGTGGAAGTGCAGAAGTCAGCAGTTCTGAACGGCATCTTCAATGTTTGAACATCCACAAAATACGCAGCTAGGGCATTGGGATAGGTTCAATTCGTAAAATACATTTCTTACCATCCAATGAAACAGATCCTTGTCAGTTTCTATATTCACAAGGTACGACGTCTCACAGATTTTGACGCAGTAGTTGCACAACAGGAAGAGAACACGGAAGTCAGGAGACATGAGTAAAAATTCAATTTGCCAGCAAGTTAAGCAATTAAAATTATTTGGTCAATTGAATTGGACAGGAACACTGCAGAAGTGTTTAGTGACAACATCATGATAAATGTTCCAATAAAACTGTACGTAGACTGTTTTCTTAAATACATTAACTGATGAAAACAGGTAAATTATTGTTCTCACGTTCATTAATTTCATTTTCCTAGACCAGTGCTTGCCAACCCAATGGTCTGTGACGTCACAAAAACCTTCTCTCCTGTTCGGAACCGACCCTGGAAGTGCCGGACGAGGCGGCGGGCACACAGTGTTCCTATGATGGTACGGAGGTGAGGGAAATAACTTTGAATCATAATCAAAATGTTAATTTTAAAAATAAAAACAGCAGTAGGGTTACTAATAAAGCCCGCAAGTTTATGAAAAATCATATTTTTCATTAGTAGCTTTATAATGTGATAATTATCAAACGGCCACAAAACACAATCAAACGAACAAAAATTTCGATGATTTTGTATAGTTTATTAGGGAATATTTAATGCATTTTGTGTTAATACATCATATTTCCACTATATTTAAGTAATTACTCATATTCTATTGCTTATTTGTTCTTAATGTGGCATAATTCTCTTGGAATTTCAATTAAAATGCACATTAATATCCTCAAACCCAAAAGTGTACTTCACAAAAGTGAGTGCGAATGCTATCCATTAGAAATCGTGGGAATGTCTTTCGTTCGTTGCAGCAGTAATTGTTTGAACTTCTTTTATATATGATATCATAGCACTGGTGCTCGGAAACGATTTGTCCGGTTACGAATGATGTGATAAAGTGGATTTGTGGTACTGGAGTTGATTCTTCGATTGTGATCATTATATGACGCAATCATTATATTTTACGTAAAAACTTATCGGTGTAATACTAAGTAAAGAAAACATGCAAAATTAATTGTTGAAATTGAACGTTTTGTAATTGTTCATGAATACATCAAATTGTTAATCGGTAGAGCATATTTCATTAGTTCTGGCGCATGTTTTACAAATGTTAGAGCATATTTGCATGCATATTTCTCCCTTTAACAGAGCATGAACTTCCGAGCTTTAGTTACGCATAATATAAATGCGTATGAGTGATGAAAATTTATTTAGTTTCATTTTAGGTTGCGAATAAAAGAACGAGGCTGTGTTTAATCCCTGCTAGTATCTAATTCCTACATTCAAAGACTACGTGATTTCTGCGCATGGAAGAAAGGAAGATGACGAAAGACTCGAAACTTGATACTCTAAAAAAATTTCATCGCGGACCGCAACGATACCGTCGGCCCGTCACCCCCGACGTTCTGTGCCGGCGCCGCATGCTAAGTGAGCGACCATAGGGCGCGGGCAGGCTGCGTGCGCTCGCGCCGTGGGCGTCGCCCGGTGGGGCAAGAGAGGAGGCGGTGGCGTGGGCGGGCGGCGCGAGCCACGTGATAGACGACGGCCGCGTCGCCGCTCGTTAGCCGCAGCCCCCACCCCCGCAGCCAGGCGGCGCGGCGCGGCGTGGGTGAAACTGCGAGACACCTCCTTCCTCAGGCAGCCCCCGCAACTCCACTATCAGTTGTCCCCGCTGCCATCGCTCCACCGGTCACGTTCCGCCGGACTCGGCGCCCACCCGACGGCTGCCCGTACGGAGCGTATACCTCCAAATTCAATTAACGTGTGACACGCTACGAAGAAATGTGTACAGCTGAATCACGCATTCCTCCTACGCACTTTTTCTGTAAACGTGTTTGTACATATATTTTTACTTATTGTAATAAGCATACTGTGTTTCATGGCTTATACACGAAACATGCACGAACAATTACCCCTTAAATTATATATCGTCGCGATTTTTGTTAATTAAAAAAAACGACGAGTATATTTTTTAGAGGCTTAGTTCTACAAAGCGTGTTTACTGTCACTGTATATCAAGACAGCATATGCATGTTGTTTATGCTGCATTGTGTGGTTCGCGTTCCTGAGTTTTCCACAACTGCAATTTTTCAGTGCAACTACATATTAACGGGAGTTTATGAAGCAAATAATACGACGTAAATGATAAATGTTCTCACATTTCTTCAGGTAAATAATTTCAAATGCCGAGTGAACATGCATACAAATATATTATAATGTTAATGCACCTCCATTACATGACATGTTCCGAACAAAGAAAAAGGAGTTTAATACAACTGATCTTCATTGACATTGCAATGGACGTTTTATTTAGTCTTGTGTTTATCAATAATATTTTATTTGATGTATATTAATGGTGGCTAGGCCTATTCGATTCAAAATTCTGTGGCAAACGTTCATTACATTTGGGTAATTGCTAGATATATCTGTAATATTTTCTCATCATTCACTTCAGCCTCATTTTTCAGGCAATTCATGCGACATATTAGACAAAGTTTCCGGAGATAATATTCTGGCATTTGTTTTGACATCTTTCCACTGTCATCATTGACTCTTATTTTGTCGTTCTGTTCATATCCATTTGCAATGTTTTGTTGCTTTTTTAATATATTTGTATTTGCAATGTGTTCCATCAGAACAATAGGCAAATTTATTAAAAAATATACCGCGTCATTTGAAGTAACTGAGCGTTCACGGACATACCTGTAAATTTAGGAAGTATTTCTCCACATTCCTTACACGATATTATATCCTATTTTTTTCTCTATCTCGCGTAAATTTTAGACAATTAATAGCTATAAGGGTAAAACAAAGTTACAATGCTATAATTTGAATTTATTTTCTAAAAGAAATTAACAAAATGCTAAAGTACTGTAAAACAATTTTAAACAAAAATGCAGCTATCATCTGTTGACAGTTGAATTCAGTCTAACTTGATTCACGGTTTCTATTACAGATTGACTAATTTATATTGGTTCTGCCCCTGAGACTCCTTTACACTAGTGTAAATTTAACATGATGTTTGAGTGAGAGCGCTGATTCGCGGAGAAGTCGATGGGCAGCGATCGGCAGGCAAATTCATTGAAGGCGGCGCGCGTGCGCACGCGGTTGCTTCACCGCCGCTGGGGGGGGGGCGTGAGACGCGCGGGGCGGGCGCGTAGGTGGCGGGGGGGGGGCGTGCCAGGGCGTCGCGACGCTCGCGCCGTCGCGTGCGCGGCCAGCTGCACGGAGAACGCCTCAGGCCAGAGGGACGCGCAAGGAACAGAGCTCGCGATGCGACCCGCCCACCTGCGCTGTCGCTATGTGGAAATCGACCGTCGGAACTGCACCTCTCTCGCGGAATGCAAGAAATGCAAAGACTGCAATAGTGATTATCACGGAAACTGGCGCGCACGAGAAATCGTGCACATATGTTAGAATTCAACTTTTTTGTATTGAAGTAATAGTTGTAGGAAAACTAGTTTTGCAGTTAAATCGTGTCATAAAAATCTTTCTGCTTTTTGTCCGATGAGAAATTACAAAGTTATGAAGATCAATCAAAGAAGTCATTTTGTCTTCCGAAATTAATTTTGAAACATGCATTATGGTGTTATAGTTATTTGTGTAATTTTGAATTTCAGGTTATTTTCTCAAGGAAGTTATGTTGCACTTCTCTACTGACATTCGATATTTCATAGACCTAATTAACAGCTAAAGTGAAGAATTAAACATGAACCATTAAGAAACATGAAAATTATGAATTCTCACAATGTAATTACATAAAACTTTTCAAATTTTCGTTTAAAGTTTGTGATTTATGACTTGGTTAACTAAGCAATTGAAGTAACATTATTGAATGCAGATTTGGTATCAATTTGGATGTTTCGACCCCCTCTTTTCTTCATTTACACATTTTCGCACTAATCTCAATAAGATATTAAAACTAAGAAGCAATGAAAACACATACAAGCCATTTATTCAGCGCAGAAGGAGACATATCGACCTACTAGTACGTACACTTTACTCGGAAAATAAATAGTAACTTTCTGTTAAAGAAAAACTATATTTTAAAAGAAGTACATGAACGTTTCGAAAACTAATTTCAGAGTTCATAGAGATATTTATAGATTAAAATGTCTTTCAAGACCAAAACATTTTTTAACAGTAAATATAATTTTTTGCTGATGAACAAAATTCATAGAGTCACTGAAAATACAATTTTATTCCTGGCAATCAAGCAACCTACTTCTGTTTTTATGAAGTACAATTTTAAACCTGGGAAAAAATGTCGAAGAAAGTACGTGTACAAACGGAATGCTACCCGCAACAAATCACTATCAAAAGAGCATATTTTTATTCACGCTGAGGAAGTATTTCGTTTTTCTTTAACACTACAGTCAATGACTGAGGTCACAAGCTGGGGTCACTGGTACACAATTTGGTTTCTGTTACATTCAATCTGAGTCGGGGGAAATCATTTATTCCAGAAACATCGTATTTGTTTCTGACGCGACTTTGTCATGTCGTGAGATCGTGTTCATGTTCGATAATGTTAAACTCCAGTTTCTCTCCTGTTCACTTTCTATGTCAAAAGGTTGCGACAATGTATGTCAAGGGTGATTTAATCACCAATTCTTTGTGAACCGACTCCTCTTTACATCGATAGGCTGTGTCATGTAAATATGAAAATGAATGGACAAATTATTTATTCTACAATAATTCAAAAGTAACCCTTCAGAAAAAAAGTAAATTAAATTATATATTTAAAAAAATGAATGCACTAATTGCGAGATCCAGTATTAAAGTCCCCCAATTCCGAAGATATGAAAAGTGGTAATAGTTACTAATTTTCATGATTGTGACATGAAAATCTGAATATGAAGTGTAAACAATGTGAGAAACGTTGAACGACTACGGATTTAAAGTACAGTAGTAAGCGATCAACTCGACAAGAAAGGGAGGATAACGTCTAACCAATCGGACCCACTCATCTGCATTTCTAATACACTAGACCAGAAAGGTGAAGGTGTCCAACCAACAGGACACACTTATCTGCATTCCTAGTGAACTACATAAGAATGGGAATGCTCTAAGCAAAGTGACAGCATGTCCAGTCAAAGGGACACATTTATATGCATTCCTATTGAATTAGACAAGAAAGGTAAGGAAGATGTTTAATCAAAAGCACACACTTATCTGCATTTCTAGTGAACAAGACAAGAAAGGTGAGGAAGACATCCAACCAATAGGCCCCATTATCTGTATTCTTACTGAAGTAAACAAGAGAGGTGAGGAAGGCGTTCAACCAATAGGACACACTTATGCGGATTCATAAACAAGAAAGGTGAGGAAGACGTCTAGCTAATAGGACACACGTGTCCAGATTCTTAGTGAACAGAGACATATGCCGTCTAGGCATGAGTGAAGGGCCATCCCTTCGCCCTGCGCAGCCTTCAGGCCGCCCCGCCCCGCCCCCACCCCCCGCTTCCGGTTGCGGACGCCTCAGCACAATGGAGGGCAGAGCGCGGCGCGGCGCAGACGCTGCCGCGGCCACCGCCGTCGCGCCGCTGCCACCACCCGTCATTGTGTTGTCAGCACTGCAGACAATGGGGCGGGCCAATTAAATCAAGCTGCTTTCCATGCGGCGGCGGCGGCGGCGGTGGTTCAGCGGCGGCGCGCGACGGCGGGCAGCGCGCGCGTGGCGTAGAACGACGCCGCGCACGCCATAGCGAATTTTTAATTTATCTTTTTTATACTTTTGATATTTTTTTCAATTGGGAGGCCCGTGGCGTAGTGGTCAGACTGCACGCCTTCCACCGCTGGTGCCCGGGTGGGACCCTAGGCGGTTCCAAGTGGAATTTCTGGTGGGACAAGCGGGTTCGCGGCAGATTTTCTCGGGGTTCTCCCGTTTCAACTGTCAATATCCATTCCACCCGATCGCTGCATCATGCATTCCCTACCCTATCCTGTCATTAACCAGCATTCCGCTCAGGATCTGCGGATCTCAGCGGCGCCTAGGCGATACCAAGACCTAGCTGGGAAGGGCTGTGGCTACCTCGGCGGGTTATCGACAGATAAGGTGCCGGCCTGGAGAACTAGAGAGAGAGGGGTAATGGTGAGGGAGTGGGGGACGCCCCCCTACCAAGACCCTAGATACAACACAACTTGAAGCTGGCCCCTGAGGGAGGAAAACTGGGTTTAGTTTTTAATTTTTTTATTTACACAATGGCACAAAACTCCGGTCGGGTCCTCATATTCGTGTACTCATACTCTGGAGAAGGGTTTTTTATTTATTATTTTATGTTTCCGGGCGCATCTGGTGTCTGGTATCGAAAAATCGTGTTCCTATATGCAGTAAATTACTCGTACTTTCTCTGACACGCTGTGTAAACGGAGTCCTCGTTTTGTGGGTCGTTGATACCGAAAAATTGGTAAATGGCAAAAAAATAAGGCTCTGTGATCTATGGGTAGCGCTAGAGCCCAAACCATTCAGATGATTTTTCTTTTCCAAAATTAATATTCTCCCATCCGTACGAACCCGAGGCTCTGCGAGTATGAAACGAATATTTTGATTTTCGTGATTCTTGGGGCAAAGCCTCAACATATTCATAATTTTCTTAAAAAGGCTCCAAATATTTGTGCTGAACTTTTTCTTCAGATGTCGTCAAGAGAGCGTTAAAAATGGCGCAGGCCTCATTTTCATTACTGTCTCTGATTTTTTTAAAATTCCAAAAGATACAAATAATGCGAGGAAATATGTGCTGTTGTAGCACTACGTGGTGAAGCATCATGTGGGTCAATCTCAGCTAAAAAAATATTGTTTCCACGAATGGATGTATATCGGATTGGAAAGAAAAGGAAATGTTTGGTAGGAAACACATGATGATTGTATCATAATTTTAAATTTCCATTTGTTATTCTGATTTTACTTCAAAGCTAAAGGTGAAAAGGTGTCGTACCAAGTTTTTCGGTGATATTTTTTTCGGTGCCATGTTTTTTAGGTGATCCCCTCCAAAAAACAGCTTTAATATCCTAAACGACTGATTAACTTAAGTATAACATCCCCTCTCCATATTTATGTCTGACGTAATTTAGGCAGTCGCGGCTTCATTCTTTTATGGCAGCTTTCGAGTACACTCTTTGAATTCTCAGTGCCACAAATGCCAATGCGGATCGCGCCTTCAGTTTCACGATCCACATCGCCTACTGGCAGATTTATGCTACTGCCGTATTTTCGGGAATATATGCCCCTCTCGCTTAGAAGCACCCTCTGTATTTTGAATGAAAATTTTGGTGTATACTTCGTATGTTATTCGATTCAATAATGGTTTTCCGCTGATTGAAAACTGCTAATTCCCGGCAATTTTCACAGTCAGTAGGTCCTAAGAAATTGCAGGTTGGATGGCGGAAATAAAAATTTCTATCCATTTGTATATTGTTTGAAAAAATAAAAGTAAAGTTCCAAAAATTAGTTTGCGATACTCGAGATATTCGCCTATACTGATACTCCATTTTTTAAAAAGAGGAGCTTGTAGTGAGAAAACAAGATATCGACTGCTTATTTCACGTTTGTATTTCGTTGACCAACCTTTCCTTCTACATTTTGCTAATTATATCACTTCTTGTTCATTTTAAAACATTTGTTATTCTGTCGGACTCTCGTTCTCCCACGTTCATGTTATTGGTCTCGCTCAAACTCGAACGTAGGCTAATTTGACTGCTTTCTGATCCATTGGTTGAACTCTAGTCTTCTCAATGTGCGTCCCATACTTCAGTTAATTTGAATACCAGTGTACCAGATCACTTTTCATCTGAAATAGTAGCAGGCTTCCGCAGCCAGAGTCATTCTAATGCTTTCCATAGTCGAGGCGAAGCGGCGCTGTGAGCCCCAGCCTATGCAATAGCACGTCGCCCAGGCAGTCGAGAGCATCGAACGATTTTTCAACCTCTCACTCGCTTGCTAAAATTCGCGGTTGTTTGTTTTTATCACACACTTCTCCCTTTTCTCGCCCTCCGCTGGATATTCCGCTCAGGGCAGCGTCAACCCTCGAGCAAGTGCTGCACCGCAAAGGGCGGCATGTATGAAAGGGTTACAGAATGTAAGCGTTTTTAATATCTGCACTATTTTTAAATGTATTTAATTTTTAAACAAGAAATGTTTACTCTATTAATCACAAACATAAAATCTCTGTTTTAGTGAAAAAAATATGGGTCAAGAAAATAAATATACTATTACATAAGTAGGCTATATAAAATTCAATTGTCGGAGATTTCATGAATTTCATATTATAAAATATCGGTTACTTTTATTACACATGTGGGAAATTGCCACTCGACTTCACGAGAGTACATAAAATATATGTAACCAAATCGAAAACACTAGAACACGGGGGAGGGGCAAACAAAATTTGTACAGAGCGCAAGTTGCCTAGGCGCGGCCCTGATTTCACTGGCTACCTCTGGGTAGAAACACCTCCATTCTCCTCCCCTAAAACCAACTCTCAATATTTTCAAATATTTCGTAATGTAAATGTATTTTCTACTTTAAATGAGTTTTTGTGCTTTTCTGAAGGACCCTCTCTAGGAGTCCTTAGTTGTTAGTTTCAATTTTTTTTTTTTTCAAAAATGTTATATATTTGTTGAAAGGGAATATGGAAAATTCTATTTATGTATATGTAACCTAAAACCCTTGAGAGACATAATTTTGTCGAACACTGACAACAAAAACCTCTATAAAGATAGCATTTCCCGTCCCGAGTTCGGTCGCTTTCTTCGAGCAAACCCTGCGGCCGGCCCACTGCCACCCGCACATTCTCCACGTCGCAACGCGTGGCGTCGCAACGCGTGGCGTCGCGTCGCGTCGCCGCCTCCCGCTTTCTCAGCTCTTCGCCTCGTTTCGTATGCAGGAATCCCGCGTGAAATGCGAGCACGGGAGACAAACGGGCGGGGACACCGAGCAGCAGCGGCGGAGCACACTTCGCGCACACCTCTCAGATGTAGGGAGACGTCGCTTTGACCATTTCAGTCCGAGTGAATCTGGCAACTGGTCACCCGCGCCCTGTCGAGATTTTTCGCATTTCTCAGTATGGAAATTTACGCTTCCGAATGTTACAAAGTCTCGTCAGTTGTCTTCTCTCATTTCGATGTGCATTGCACATTTGGAGGACACTGTTACGTAAAGCATTGCGCTCTCACTGGCAACAGTATGCAGTCAAGCACAGTCACATCAGAGGGCCAATTTCACATATATTATGTTGTAGAGCAAGTGAATATTTGCGTTCATTCTTTGTCACAATTGCACTTATTCAGTTTACCATATGTGCATGGAAATATAAATAAGTGAAAATGAAAAATGAAACTACATTCTTAGCTAAAACAAATTAAAAATGTCATAATGGAGAACTACATTTTACAAAATTGTTTGTATATTTTGTAATAATATTAGTAGTAGAGCATCGTAGTTTACATGAAAACATGTCATTTTCAAACAATTTCAACAATTAAAATAACTGAATTTTTATGCACGATTCCTTAGAATCTTATTTTTTTAAAAGGTTTTATAATTACCTCTTTTAGTCTTAATATTTTTACAAATTTACTGGACCGTTAATGAAAACGTGCACTGTTAATGTTCTAGTAAATTATACTGTAAGATATCAGAAATATATCCCATCAAGTTTCTATAGCACATAAATCAAAGAAACAATTTTAAATCGTAGAGATTTAAAATTCACAATTTGGTATGCTGATAATTTGAGAGCTCGAAAATCAATTTTCTAAATACAGTCAAACCTGTCGAAAACTGAACCTGTTAATAACGGAAACTGTCTTCAACTGGAAAATAAGTCTCTTGCGTTTATATGCGTTTGCTGTATAAAACGCATATAATTTTACTTGCTGTGAACGGAACCTGCTGAACGCAGAAACGGACTGCCTTTTTACTTTCCGGTATACGTACGTATATACAGTCGAGATTTCATAACTTTCCCTATACTATGTATATTACTCCATATATACGTACGTATCCGGGAAAGTAAAAATGTAAGAAGGAATACCGCTTTTCGGGCGTTCTGGTGTTAGCACGTGGTCTGGGAGGTCAAAATATTTTAATGTTAATGAAATCAATTATTTTATTGCCATTATAGAAATTAAAATATTCATTACACGCCATAACCTCGCAAACAAAAATGTAAAATTAAATATTATTTTTAATTCTATGCCAAGCTTCTGTCCAAGCAAAAGTAATCGATTACGCAATGGTCCTCGAGGACGCAGCTCTCTCTATATTATCCATTCATATCACGACTCTTTTGTGCCCTTCTTCTCATAGTCCTTGCCTCCGCCTGGAGTCCCCGCCATGTCTATTCGTCTGTGGGCGGAGGGCGGACGCTCATACCAACGCTCACATCAGAGACACCGCCACCGCCTTCGGCATTGTCTTCAACACTGACGGTGCCTCTTCTTCCAATCGTACTAATCCTTCGTCTTTTCATCAGCATTCACAACAACTCTCTTTACATGGCCACCTCTATTCCAAGCCTGCTTCTGGTGCTTTTCAAATTCCAGCATCCAAAATTTACCATCCCTCTTGATCTCGAACTCGCATGAAACCTGAAATTCGCATTGCAATATTTGCGTTTGATTTTCGTCTCCACAAACATGGCTACAAAAAGTCCTATTTGTAACTATTTAATATTACTCAATTATTGTCATATTGGGATTTTAATGTTTTAAAATGATTCATGGTCTCATTAAATTAAAGTCAAATTACCCTCGGAATATTTGGAACGTATATCGCAATATGTATTTTCAAAATGGGAGTAATGAACAACTGAAGAATTTTTTGGATTTTCTTAAGAAGGACCATACAAATCTGAAATGCAAAAAGTGCGTTAAAATGTTACTAATAAAACACTGATGATTGTTAACTGACCATTGCTGGTTTTAAACGGTGAAAACTTTTTTAACATTTTTGACCCATTTCAAATACGGCATTGAAACTCCCGTTTCTATATTTTAATTAATTTTACAAGTCATTATCTTTAACAAGTTCTCTTGAAATTTTCAAAACGCATAAACCAGCTCCTATGCGACGAATACGAACAGAACTAACTATATCTTATTTTCCCTTATTCTATCGTTTGACTCCATATTCTATATCTTGAAGGGCAACACTGTTTGAATTAAGAGCAAATATAATTTTTTGTCAGTACTGTATCTAGAATATCCGGCACTACAATGCTGTTATATGAGCAGGGCGTTGGATATTTGAGAGGGTGGGGTAAAAATATGGATATCTCTGGATACGGCGTAGGTGAATAATTTTGCACCATGAGTGGAAGTAGTATTGCATCCCCATATTTGATTTTTACTGTTTAAATCGCCAGCTAATAGTATATTATATGTATTGTTTAAACAAATTTAATTATAAGCTTTTAATGTGAATTTTTTACTTCCTCATTTTTATTTCTTATTTCCGCAACCTTTCGTAATTATTGATATTTATTGTTATTGCCATTGTTTTGAGTTTTATATGTTTTGATGCTATTTTGGTTACAACTCCTGAAACAATTACTGAGGTTAAGTCGTTTCTATATTTTATATTCCGGTATTTTAAATTTTTCGTTTAGGATTAAGTGAGTTTCTGTAACACATGCAATATGAATTTTATGGTAATGAATGAAATTTTGAAATATTATTTGCTGCCGTTTGACACCGTTAGCGTTCCAGATTAATTTTTTAGTTCTTTGATATTATTTGACGTGTTGAATGATTGGTATTAACGACTGTACTATGTTTTGAATTTAGAGTGTTGTAGCTGTGTGGACATTGATTAGTATTGTATATATGAGTTGGACTTCGTCAAATTGAGGTTGTGGGCTTGTAGGTAACTGCGCTGTTTGCCAAGCTAAGAGCTGCATTGTGGGAGAAGGAAAAAGTATTGATTTTTTAAATATATAGGAGATTGCTCACGTCTCTCAATAGTCTGGTGCGATTTATTTTTATTTTTATCCGAAAGGAATGCTGACCGTGACAAACGTGAAATTAAGTGCAGATGTAATCCCACTAATGTTATTATATTAAACATAAGAGACAGTAAATAATTACACGGTGTTTTAAAATATACGGCACTGCTACACAACCTAAATTCCCATTAATAGCTATACAGGTCGGCTGTACTTTTTCGTGACCATTGCTGTCATAAACCGCTTTATTTCCAATAATCTAATATATGATATATCAAATCACCGTTATTTAAGGGAGTGAAGCCAGTTCTCTTGACTTGTTGGTTAATATTCAGGCACCGATATCGAACTGAAAGATGGAGAAAGATGAAGGAGGGAGGAGAGAGGTGAAGAAGGAAAGGGAAGAAGGATGAGGAGGATGAGGAAGAACAATGAGGAGGTCAGGCGAGATGGTAGGAGGGCAAAAAGAGAAGGAGAAGGAATGAGAAGGATGGAGGAGGTGAAAGAGAAGGCGAAAAGAATAAAAAGAAGCAAGGAAGAGAATAAACTTTCATCGTTCCAATTTCACCCTCATTTCCACACACGTCTTCATCCTCCTCCCCCTCCACACTCACACACGCACACGCACACGCACACGCAGGGCGTCCGCAGGGCGCGCGCGGCTCGGGTGCGGATGCAGGCGCGACACGTCCTGGCGCATCACGCCGCTGGCGAGGCATCCACATTTAGCGGCGGCGACAAAGCGCCGCGCGCTGACGCAAGACGCTCTCTGATTCGCCCCCTCGAGGCCATTCGGGCCCCGCCGCCACCCCCTGGCAGCCCCCTTGCAGCCCCCTGGCAGCCCCCTGGCAGACCCCTGGCAACCNNNCCCCTGGCAGCCCCCTGGCAGCCCCCTGGCAGCCCCCTGGCAGCCCCCTGGCAGCCCCCTGGCAGCCACCTGGCAGCCCCCTGCACCCGCGGTAGACAGCTCAGGAGGAAACAGCCGAAAATTACGCGATGATTGAAGTCTGACAACTAACTGATACGCTTCTCACTCAGCGAAGAGCCGGCACTTCTTTAAGCTCAGCTTTTACGATGAGTACTCTTGAAAATAGTTGTCACTGCCGTATTTTAAAACAATTTGCGAAGACAGGGCGTTAAAAAATATCTTAATCTCGCTCACTGAACAAACTAGATGAGCTAGATACAATTTCATTCTATATATTTTATTTAGAATACGTTTCTTAGTAAAGGAAATATAAAAATGCATATATTGGATACTTCATTTAAAGAATGTCTTCAGAAACAGTTGGAACTGGAAACTAGTGGTGCTACAGAATGGCATGGACTTTCTCGTATTACTTTTTTATTTCCTTTGGTCTCGGCTAGCTATTCGGATTTGCCACATAATATTGCCAGCTGCCATCCATCACAGTCCAAACTACGTTTTTATTTTTTTTATTTTTACATTTTCTCAATTTTCCGGTTTTCTAACAATAGAACCGAAATATTTCTTTACGAATATTAAAGGAGAGTAAAACATTGTCCTAAATGGTAATTTTCTTTGAATAATATGGAGCTGTTTTTAAGAAAATGGCGTTTAAGCGCTACTGTAAATTTGAAATTTAAAGTTCTTTTTCACAGAATATATTTCGGATTTTGAAAAAATCCATTTAAAGTAATGGTAAGCACTTTACCTCACAAATACAATATTGTTTACAAATTGCTGGCAAGGTGCGGGGAAGTAATACTTCAAAAACATTACATTCGTGTAATTTTCGAAGAAAAAAATACTCCAAAATTAGCTTTACGTCATATTAAAGAGTGCAATTCGCACTACCCGTTCTAAAAGTTTGAAGAAAAAATTTGGAGCCATTTTAGAGAAAATGAGATTTCAGCGTTTCAGAAAATGCGGAATTGTGAGCTAGTTTTCACAGAAAGGGTTGGGTTTTCGAGAAACGTTATATGACATTATTTAAAGCACATGTACTCATAAATATAATAATGTGAACAAATTTCCGATAATATAAATATAAACAACATACGTCAAAATAATTAGTCAAAGTGACAAGTCAAAAAAATCATAGAGTGCATTTAGCACTATCCCTACCAAAAGTTTAAAGAAAACTTGGAGCCATTTTTGAGAGAATATTCTTTTTGTAATTTTTTAAAATTGCAAATACTGCTTGCAATATAGCGCGAACATTTAAAAAAATACTGTGCATGACCTTCATGTAAAATTTAAAAAATACTGTTCATGAAAAAACTAACTATGGAGAACAAATTTTATTTGAAAGAAAATATCTCTGTTTTCAATATTGTAGTTGTAGAAAGACGCCAAAAAATCCAGTCTTTTGCAATTTTCGAAGCTTTGGAATTATCAGTGAAAATCGGACCTGTGCCGCCTTAATAAGAGTATTTTACTTTATTCGTACAAGAAATTTAAAGAAAAAAATGGGAGTCGGTTTGAGAAAATTTTGAAAATAACCGAAGGGCTGCATGGAAAATACCCCTCAAATTTTAAAGAATGTTGTTCAAAATTTTCAACTTTGACTCGAGCCAGATGGACAGGGGTTTCTTCAATTTGGAAAAAAATCATATGCATGTTTTAGCCGCTAGTGGTGTTCACAGACGGACAGACAGATGGACGGACAGACGGACGTGTTGAAATACAAACACTTTTTCGGTATCAGGGGACCCCAAAACGTGTATTTCCGTTGAGGTCTCGAAATTGATTTTCCGCAGCCTTACATAACTTTCTCTATACTACGTACATTACTCCGTATATACGCACGTAAACGGGAAAGTAAAAAGGCAACTGCAAAATTAGCAAATGAGATTTAAGTATTCGCGCATAGGTAAAACATAAAAAATAAATAACAGCAAAACATACTTGACATTGCTTATTACAGCATATTTCTTTTCGTTTTTTCTGCAAAACTTAATCAGCATGACTAATCAGGTAAGTCCAAATATTTAAGTATTCTTGTTACTTAAAATATCGGAATACCCAGACTTGCAATTTATTCTTGCTTTTTTCTAGTCTCATATTAAAACAATTAGGGAGCATCGTTGTATCAAAAGTATTATTTGTTTGTTCTCGTCTTCGTGGCTGTCTTTATATTAACAAAAAACACTAAGACCCGTGAACGGCAATTATTATTATTATTATTATTAAAATTATTATTATTAGCCTACAACTTCCCAAAAAGGGCAAAGGTATCCTGCTTTAGCAGGGTCACAGTAGGTTGATATTTGCAAAATCTCCAAAGTCACCAGAATTATCAAACAATATAAATTGAAAAAATTGGTAGCTATAATAAACTATTGTAAAACAAACTATAAGAATATGTGAACAAACAAAATTATATCTCTCAGAAAATATATAGTAGCTTTAAGAAAATATATGAACAAAACAATTAGTAGCTATAAGGAACTCTAGTTGCTCTGAGGATTAAGTACAAGAAATGTATTCTGCTTATTTCTTTCTGCTCATCAGTAGCTTTAAGAAAATATATAAGCAAAACAAAATATTAGCTACAAGAAACACTAGCAGTGATGGGGAGCATCTTCTTCTTTTGGCTGTTCGTATTCCAGTTGCCCTTTCTTCAGCCAGTCTCGTCCAGGTGGGACCAGCTACCTTGCTTAGCTCGTCTGCCCATCTTCTCTGTTTCCCTTGGTTCCTCCAGCTCAGACTAATGAACAGCAATAGACGCTTTTAAATCAATTCAACCGGACAAAAAAGTATTTATCGAAAATCTCTCAGTGCTAGTCAGCGATACTCATTTGTATCGGTTTATAGTCGAGATGTAAATAAAAACAATAACATTCAACACAATCTGTACCATATTTTTCACCTCATCTCCTTATCTCTTTGCTAAGTTATTAAAATATTTAACGTTTTAAATGTGTACTTATTATTGCAGTATTTTTTTACTTACTTCTTAAGTAATAGAAGTAGAGTGGAAGGTCGTTGAATTTCCATGATATCCCAGCTGAGTTTAGCTCCTAGCCTCCTAGAATTGCTGCTGTCTCTGACCGGGAGGCCCTAGTGTGCGGATCCTAATGATGGCGGATTTCCGACACTAGCGAGATAGACACAGTCTTATAAGCCGCTATCTGGAGGAGACTTCTAGTTAACAGCAGCGCTGACGGTTATCTTTCTTTCTTTTCTATTATCAACACCAGTCGAATGACGGAACAGTTCCCTAAAAAGTGGGCCACGGTAGTGAACGATTTTTCTTCGTATTTCTTGTTCCATAATCTCCCCTTACTTATACTGCTCACAAGCACAACACTACCGCACGTGTCGGAAGACTAGACCGGAGCTTCCAGCTGTTCCGATTGGGGCGGTGCCACTCCGGGGGCATCACCTGGAGGGGGAAATCCTCCGCCAGCCGGATCTCATCATCCAGCAAAAGAGGGACACCTCCAGCAATAAAACGATCACTACTCTAACGGGACTAATGTTCAACGCAGATGACGAGCTCGGAAACATTACACAATCCATGAAATTGTTAGCAATCCATTACTTATTTCTTATGCCCACGAAGTAAATGATTGAAATGACGGACGTGAACAGACGAAGTAAGTACATATAACCTTTCATTCGAACAATTATTCATTTTTAGTGCGTCGTAGATATCTCGTTTATGTCACATTTTCAGTGCCTATTGTTTTTCTTTCATGTATATCTTCAACTCTGCAGTCAGACAGGTTAAATGTCTTCTAAACTATGAACCACGTTGACCTTTTCGAGAAAAATATCTATCTTCTCTTTCGGAATATAGGCTTTCAAAGTCTGCGTATGCACAAAATTACAACCTTGGCATTTTCTTTGACTTCTTGAATCCCGTTCCCGCGGGAGGGCTGTGGCTGAAAGACTTCAAACGTCTACCATTTTTTTCCGGGCAGTTCAGGAGGACAGCCGCAAAGCATCAGAACGATCATTAAGCTACCATATGCTTCTGTAATCACATTCCTTTTCTGGGCTCGGAGCTGCTCCCATCTCATTAGAAGGAGCTTCCTGCTTTGCGGTCCACTCACTGTAATATCTTTTTCTGCGTGCATGTGTTAAACTCCTCAAGCGGAGGCGGGTGCGATACCATCAGTCCCCGAAACACCAGTTTCTGAGCGGCGAAGAGCCGCTCCTTTTAAAGGCGCTACAAGAGCGATAGAGGCCGGCCCGTGTAGCGCCGCCCACCAGCTCGCTCCGCTCGACGGCGCCCGATATCCGCTGTTCCCTCACCAAACGATCTTCCTCCCGATGCGAGGCTGGCACACACCACCCATCGCTAGTTTTTTCCACCGCCCCGCTTCGGCCACTTCACTGCCTGCGCTTACTCCGTTCTTGTTTCATCACGCATCATCCTCTCACCTTGTTCCCACCGTCCTCACACTCTCCGTGAGTCTCCATCCATCATTTCGTTTTATATTATTCCTGCGTTTAAGAGCTGAACATTGTCATTTTATTGTCGGCTGTCTGTTTGTAGCACCACTTACCTCTCCACTACGCATCACCCTGCTGTCGCCCAATCTGTCCGACTGCCATCACACCTCTCCCCTGCCTCCATCCGCCATCCCACACCTACGCCATTCGCCGCCGCGCCGCCGCCCCGCCCGCCCGCCCCGCCCGCTCCGCTCTGCCCCGCTCCGCCCCTCCCCGCCCCGCCCCGCTCCGTCCCGCCCCGCGCCGCCCCGCCCCGCTCGCCCCGCTCCGCCCCGCTCCCGCCCCGGCCCCGCCCCGCCCCGCCCCTTCCCCGCCCCGCTCCGCAACCCGCCCCGCTCCGCCCCGCCCCGCCCCGCCCCGCCCCGCGATCGACGGGCGACAATAAAGCGCGCCCACTCCGTGTCGGGGTTCTTAACCTCTGACCGCGCAGAGGCTTGGAAACTATGTGTGTAGAGCGGCGGCGGCGGCGGCGGAGACGGGCGTGGGCACGCAAACTGGTTGCCGTTCGGCAGGGGGACCGGCCCCGCCTGCGCTGAGAGGCTCTCTGGCCTGCGCGCGGCGCTGCGCGACCGGCGAGTGGGACCCCGAAATCGGCGTGTCTAAATCCGGCCGTGGATCGAGGCACGAAGCCGTTCGGGGGGCTCTTTCGAAACGCGCGCGCAACAAATAATGGATTATATCCATGAAGCCGATCAAAAACGATTTGTTCGGAAGGAAATGTTTAGTATTGACGATCTTTCGACCTCGAGCGGCAGCTTCGCCTTCTGGCAAGTGGTTGGAATTTCTTGTGTCACTGAACCATATGTCTTTATTTTCAATGCTTACGTAACTTGAACTTTCCCAGCGATTTATTCTTTGGAAAAGGATTCCATAAAGTACTATTTTTATTAATAACGAATTTTCAAGATTGGGATCTTACTTTTAATTTAAGTATCTTGGAAAAGAATTTGAATAAACATTAATGTAAATTTTATTATAACTTGAAGACAGGAAATTCCTGATATTTCCTTCTCAGTTAATGGTCAATGAAACGGGACTTCTCAATAGTTGTTTATGCGCCAAGGGCGTTATAAGGGTTTATGACCGAGCGACGACAAAACGCTCTAGGGCCTTTGGTCAGAGGTCTTTAGAACCAGTTAACGCCCGCGGTACATCATTTTATTTTTTACTAAATTTTATTTATTGCGCTTTACTTATTTATTAATAAAGTAGTTGATAATTTAACTCTGCTTCTTTTCATATTTCTCTTTCGTAATTCTCTCTCCTAATTCCCTCCGTACGGAAAAGTAGCATCATTCAACTGTTTTCATATTCTCCTCGTAACCACGGTCCTCTCCATCCAGGTAAGTTTTGCAGCGTATGTCGAACTCCGTATCGAAAGAAATAACAAGCTATATTGTATCAGTAAGAAATAAAAATAATTTACTTACATATAGGACATATGTCACAAAGTGCAAATGGGGTTGTAAAGGTAAGGTGAAATGTTTCTGTATACCTCCATGTTCTTTTAAACAACAACGTAATACATAATTCAAGAAAATATTTAATTACACCTCTTTAAATACCAGCCTCATTTTTCCTCTCTAAAATAATGACTTTTCTGGAACCGTCCTTACAACTTACAAAAGAATTTACAATTTCAAATATACAGTAACTCATCTCAAGAGAAGGAACAAGAAAGAAATTTGCACAAAACGAAACTATGAAATTACCATAAGCATATAACATTAAGCTAATTTTTCAGACTTGGTAATGCGTACATTTGGTATACGTTTTGTATTCAAGCCAGGCGGTTGACGTTCACTGGCCGTTTAATGACTCTTTCTTTCATTTCATTTATTTATTTAATGTTATTTTCTTTCACTTAAAGTTTCATGTTGACTATTTAACCAAATATAATTCAGGCAATTAAATTAGCCATTTCGGGTTTATATATTTAAATCAACCATGCGGACAGTTCTGTGAAACACAACTATCCTCAAAAGAATAATTTTTATTCATGATTAAAATGATTTGTAAACCTAATTTATAAATATACCCTTTCACAAAAATTTAGCCTTTCAAATAGTCAAAGAATAATTACAAAACTTCAAAAATAGTGAAGGGTAAAACTGAGATCCGCATTTGTCTGAAGACGAGTTCTTATAAATTCGTTGTACTTCAATGAATATTTTATAATCTTCGAAAGATGAATATTGAACGGGAAGAAAATAAATGAGAACAAAAATTATTGTGATTTCCGTAACTTACTGAAGTATTCGAAACATTATGAAGAACGTAAGGAAATGTAACATGTATCAAGTTAAAGTTTTATCTTATCATTTTATAATGAAAAAAAAAACAAAGATTTTTTATTCATTGCATACTTAATTTATAACGCGTTTGTTTTCTTGAATTCGTTGATTAATTGTTTGGAATTTTTTTTGATTTTAGGTCAATAAAAAAACATTATTGAAAGTGCCAATGTTTCAGCTTTTATTCAGCCTTCATTAGGGCATTTTTACTTCGGATCTCTCGGACCTATCCACGACTCTCCTTCCCATACATTCGTTCCTTCACTTCCTGGCCTTCATTTCTACACATTACTTTCACATATCACGCATATTCACATATCACATACCAAATTTTGGTTGCAAATTCGCAGCGCCTGGGGCTCGGGCAGATCGATCGGTGAATTGAGCATCCGAGAAATTCGTCTCTATCGTTTAGAAGCTAGTTTTGATCACACACGCAGGACAGACTACAGACAGATGTTTTGTAAACCAAATTTTCGGTACCAGGGACCTACAAACCTACTACCGGTGGATTTTCACTACACAGCGTTTAATTAAATTATTTATACTTTTAAAAACTTAATTGACTGGTTGAAAGGGAGAAAAACATTGACTGAAAATACTTACGGAAATAAACTTTTATCACATACAGCTATGGGATGAACATGAATTTTGAAAATGATCCGAAAGGTCACGACGCCCTCCCTGCCCTCTCTACGCGCCCCTATGGGTCCGAGGAACTCTAAAACAGGACGGCAGTACACAATATTGTAAACAACGCTCACAAACTCAAGGATGACGATGGGCCGGTTGTGTTGCATGTCTAGATAGCAACAGATGGTCACAGTGTGTTCCTTTTTAAAATCGAAGGATCGGAGTGAAAACAAGATCAGTGAAGTGGTCAAATGGGTTGAAAATGGTTTAACTCAGCCTAGTCTTGAAACAGAAACGAGAAAGGAAGGAATTTAAATGTAATGATTGTATAATAAATTGTAAGTTCGGTACTTCTTTTCACGCTAAATTTATTTTGTATTTCCAAAAAAATGTAACAACACTACTTGCCGGTCCAAATGAGACATTACTCTAGAGTTCAAAATCTGGTTTGTCTTCTCTTTAATCGCTTCTGAAAAAAGGTACTTGTTGTTATATTACGTCGATACGTGTTATAATGCCCTGTTTGCGTATTGCAAAATACATTACGCAGCTACAGACAATACTAAAATAACAGGAAGTAAGTTCGCGCAAAGATTGATGGCACGCGAAGCGCAAGTTCATCCACCAGCCACCATCTTAAACACACTTGCATTGGAATGCAGTCTCACAGAAACAATCTCTCCATTGAGGCAACGGAACACGCGACTGTCATGCAGCTGCAATGTGAGCAGGAAGCTCATAAATCGCGAGCGGTCGCTGAGGGCGACGGGTGGGCGGGCTTTCGCGGCGGGGCAGTCGGGGGCCCCCGTTCCCAGCGCCGCGACGATGCGCTGGGCAGCACGCCCAGCCAGAGCCCCCTGCGAACGGCACCGACCACGGGGCCTGGATTAGGGCCTTGGCTACTCATGGCAGACACTGCCTACTCTGATGAATATGAACTACTTCATCATTTCATAATAATAAAAAAAATAAATGTCAAATGACAAAATGGCAATGACGAAATTGTAGTTTACATGTCTTTTCATTAGCCTACACTCCTTGATACATTACGCAACTTTTTTGTTTAACGCTTGAAATGCTCCTTTTGTTACAATTCAAAACGCAATGTCGCAGTTGCTAAAATGAAAACTACCAAGACAGTTCTTGACCTGCATTATTGACAATCACCTAAAGTGGACTTTGCTTTAAAATCCATAAACTTCTATAACTCTCTTAGTATACTATAATCTAACTTTTATGTAATCTAATATACAAAAAATTATTAATACAAGGCTGCTAACAACCTCGTTGCCAAGCAGAAATATTTTCTAAACATTAAAAAATACATGTACTGTATATTTTAGCCCATGATTTTATATAAGTAAACTATTTTCTTGGGTCAAAGTCCTGAGGAAGGAACAATTTAAATAAAAATGAATTGCCTCTCAGCATTCCTTCTTCCTCCTCTTCTTTGCGCCCCGTGACTCAAAAGGCTTAAGCTTAGAATTTTTCACTCTCAAAACATCATTTTGCACATCATATTCCATTCTCAGGATTAAAAAATGATGAACTGAATTTTGTTATTAAAATCATTATCTTCATTCCAAGCAACATTTATTTTATTTTATATTAAAAACTGTTTAATTAAAGGTATGGTTATAACAAGGAATTGTGGGACACAGAATGGAAAAGTTCTCCACCTAGCAAACTGTTCATGAGCAGAAATCAGTGTTCTTGTAGACCATGCTCCTTACCTTCAAAAAAGAAGGGGATCAAGTTACTTCTTACTCGCTTGAGAATGTAGCATTCCAGCCTTGACTCACAAGCATTTAATAGCAAGGAATCCCCAAATCTTTGCCAAACTTGCCAGTTATACCTATTACCAATCATCCACTATATTAGTTCATTGCCAAATTTGAAATTATTTAACCAAAAAATACAATCTATCACTAAAACATTTCAAAACCACTGTTGTAAATGATACAAGTAATGTTATATTTAATGTGATCCATTTCCTCGATGAACTCAAACCTCCATAATGCCTGAAACTACTAGAAAAACTACCCTTGTCAAGTTATAAATACGTGGAGGTATTTAAAATCATATTACTCTCGCCGCAACTTTTCTTGAACCGATGACCTTCATCCCCCTCCTTGTGCAATAAACAGTTGAAGAGGCAAAAGCTCGCAGCGGGTCATTTGATGCACGAACGCTTCCATAAGCATTAAATACGTCGTTGCCGCGAAACAACAAAAGCTAGTCAAAGCCAAATTGCTTCATAGCGCAGAGACCACCTATTCAGGTTTATTGTCAATATCGAAGAAGCATGGGCTGAGTCAGGTCCAGCGTCCTTCAAAGAGTCACCTAAACTCCCTGAAAATAGTAATTGCCACAAGTATGCAAAGTTATTGGACTTTCATTTTCACAGATACGTGTGGCAGTACTCTAAAAATACTCTAGTGCAGAACTTTTTGTAAACTTAATGATCCATCATACCGCACTTTCCCCCGAAATCGTCAATCCATCGTTCAGAAAAGTTGGCCCGAGTAATTACCATTATCTTAAGATCTTATTAATAGTAAAAATTTGTACCATTTCTGTAATATTCCTTGTATTTATAATTTTTGCTGTTTCATGTCTGTAATATTTTGTACTTATGTCTGTGTTTTCATACCAATTGGTAAAATAATATATTTGCTTTCAAATATTATTAAGTACTTGTAAGAACAAAGGGGTTCGACGTCTATGACCATGCAGTTATGCGACCAGGAATAAATAAAGCAAAAAAAAAGGTATGGTTTTAATCATTTGAATCGGTAAAAGTGAATAACAAATTATTAAAATTGTCAATAAGGAAATTTCATTATTATATTTCATTTGATTTATAGGTTAAACTTTATGATTTTTTTTTGTATTCTAAAAAAGTGAATTCAAAGTTTGCCAGGTTTGTCTTAATCTTGCTAAATTGCTACAATGAGTGCCGTGCAAATGGTTTCTACGTATACTTTGGGTTAATTTGCTTCTGTAAACTGGTATATAAAGTTTGTCTATATAAAGTTTTTAAATTTGTATTAATATTATTTCTACTTTCAAAATACAGTCGACTCCGGTTATAATGAACTTTTGAGGACTAACATTTTTGGTTCACAATATCAGAGGTTCACTATATCCGATGATGTCAAAATTAAATAGAATTTCTCCACAATGATTAATTTTAGATATATAGCGATACAAGAAAATGCATTAACAGCACCACCTGAAAATTTCAATTCGTTCGTGCCCTCTCCATTCTTGATTCTGCATTGTCCACTGCTTCTAAGTATCGTAATGCAGACTTAACACAGTTCAGTCCTTCTTGCACTGTTGGAGCACTCTCCGAAGGCCCTTTTACTCGCCTAATGCCACACGGATCTTTTCGGTAGCGGCATGGCGCAAGCGACAAATAAAACTGATCGTTGAATGAACCATCCGGGCACTCTACCTCCACCTCAGGGGAGACTTCTTCGATTATGACCTTTGGCCGACGATATTTTTTTCCACGAGGAAATTAATTTCCTGGACGTATTTCCTACGTTCACTATAGCCGAGCATCATTCTTCACTATAACCGATCTTCGTATGCTTATTTGCAATGTACGTCAAACGGGACCAGTGACTTAGGTCCACTAAAACCGATATCTGCGATATCTATTCTCGTATCTGCGTTCACTATAGCGCGAGTCGACTGTATTTTCAATTCAAGATTGGCTGAATTCTCCTCAATCTAGACCGCAGTGCTGCGGCGGCCGCGGATGCCGGGGCGTCTCCAAAGGCTGCAGACAAAAGTAGTCACCGCGGGAGGCGCTGGCGTCGAGTTGCAAATAAATACGCAGAGAACAATGGCGCGCGGCCGTGAAGATCGGCGCGGCTGGCTGTGGCGTCGCGACGTCTCCCGGTTTGTTTAGTCTAACGCATTCGCCGGTGCGCCGCGATCGATAATTTTTTTAACAAACATCTCAATCATGGGCACAAACACGTGTGGAATGAACATATTTAATTAAGTAGAAATACTTAACTAGTGCTTAAGCAAGCGAAGCGCATAAAATTATGTCTCAATTTTGGAATGAAAGGTATTGGACTCTTTGATTGAGTGATTTACATTGACTCTGAGGCTGAAGGGCGGAGTCTTCCGTTGACTTGAAAATTTGCGGCCGAAGAGATTGATTGATTGATTATTGATTGATAGATTCCTATGCGTCAACTGCTAAGGTCCATAGTCTTGTAAGTATAGTGAATGTTTTCCTTCGGGAGGTGGTGATCTTGCCCTGCTGGATGGCGAGATCTGGCGCCGATCTAGCCCTCGGCTTGCGAAGAGGTTCTCCAACCACGTACCTCCCACCAACGGGGCACCTGGACAAGCTCTGAGCTGTCGACGGATCTCCTGCCATATGTATTTGGGTAAATGCGAGTGTGTGTAAGTAAGCGGTCAGGGTAGAACAGGGAAGAGGAGAGAAAGATCGCGCACGGTCCGTGACCCGTTTGTTAGGAAACTGCTCCGGCATTCGCCTGGTGTTGGTCGGAGAAACCACGAAAAACTACCGATTAGATCAGCCGGTTGATAAAATTCTCATCCAGGCAACGGCTAAACTCAACCTAGTTATCTAGCTAGTGTTGAAAATCCTATCACCATCGGGACCCGAACCTAGGCACGGACAAAGAGTGTAAGATTAGTTGTATGAAATTCGTGATAGAGGTAAAACTTTTCCCGCTAAGTAAATTCGATTACCTTAGTCCGCGCAAGTGTTTGAATCATCTCTCACATTACATCGGGTATAATTTATACAAATACTTTCACTGTGTGACGGGAAATACACGCGTTAACACGCGGAAATACACGCGGGTAATATATACCAGTCGAATGCACTACGATTGAGTATACCTCACTACACAAATATGCCGGAGATATAACTCCATTTCGTGGCTTGAATTTTGAGACACGCCGTTTAAAACGAAGTAGAGAAAACCTTAGACAAATTGGCAGAAAAGAAAGAAGACATGAATAGACAGTAGTGGCAATAGTGATTTAACTATTTTGGAGAAATCATGACAGTTATAAGACAGCATAAGTGAAAGTCATAATGTGATATAAACTTGCTCGTATTCATTGCAATTTGTTTGACACATGTCTTCATTCTGTCATACCAATTCTCACTTTTCTGTTCGTACATAATTTAAAGTTGTCCTTAGTATTTGTGACAATCGTCATGTCAACCCAGTTACATACAGTAAATTATGGGGAGACAATGCCTCCTTACATAAGAAAGTGCTCTTCTCCATCGAAAGTGAATTAACCTGTAAAAATACAAATTGCGCCGCGATTATTGTTTTTATTAGTTGATTCTGCTCATTTCTGCTGTTCTGATTACTGGGAGATTCGGAACAGCGGCTGGAAATTTGCCGGGAGGATGCAACAACGCATCTGTTTTCAGCTGCCCACCACAGAGAAGGTGATATCAACGATGAACATACAAACTGTTAGGGCGAGGCGGGACAGGTGAAGCACGGTGAAAGGAATTAAGCTGGGCGGGTGAGATGGGGCAAGATACGGTCGGATTCAATACGTTTCCTTTATTATTGTGATTAATAAATTATATAAAAATGGAATGTATTTAATCTACTTTCATTATAATTTAAAGGATTACCTTCGTACCCATCACACATTCCTTAAATTTTTCAACAAATACGAACCGTCTACCAGAAAGAGAATTTTTTCCTACTGTAAATTATTCTTAATGGCACACTGAATTTAGGCTTGATTACTAGGAATTTTTTCCCTCGCAATGCTCACTCTGTAAAGTGCTAGAATGGATTAAATTATTCTCTTTGGAATCTTCCAATGGCACAATTTCAAAAACACTGAGCTGCGACATATTTTAACATGTACAGAGGGCGCTGTCCTTGAAAGGGGACGGAAGACGTCCTCAGCTTGGGATGGTATTCTTTGTGGCTGAACAAAGCCTGTCGGCATCAATGAAAGAAATTCAGGAATTTTTCCTGGAATCCTGTAACTCCTCCATGCTGTTTTTAACATTCTTGACCATGAAGTCCAAATTCAACACTTACTACCTGATATCGCGCCTCCACTCGCAGAGAAAGACAAAATGAGGCATTTCCCGCGTTTCCAGACTCCTAGATAATCTAGTTGATCGAGATGGTGAAATGGTGTTAGTTTGAACGGTCAAAAAAAGCAAAAATTTCAATTAGGCTTCGGATCCTAAACTAGAAAGAATGAAATTTTCTTTAAATACTTTCATAGGCCCAGTTAAGAGATGCTATTATTAAGTCGTGTACTATAATAAGGAGGCATTTATCCATTCGGGCTCTAGTTGTTACGAATTTTTCATCGCATTTACCAATGCCGCCAGTCCGAGAGGACGCAGTTATATTTTCTAAGAAAACTTTTCTGTATTTACAGTAAATTCTACTCCAACTATGAAGGCAATTCGAAAAGAAACCTCAGTTCCATAATAAGCCCTCTATGTATAGACGTGTGCAGAAAGATAGTTGAAACACGGTCTTCAAAGAATGTCGTGCAACTGATTCGCCCACTCGATCAATTGAAACTAGTGGCGCTACAGAATGGCACAGACTTTCCCAAATCAGTTTTCTATTTTCTTTGGTCTCGGTGAATTATACGAACGTTCCACACACCCTCGCCACCCAACGTACATGTTTTTTGATAATTTCTTATTTTTTCGATTTCCTTTCGGATAGAAGGAAGGATAGATCGGAAATGTTATTTTATGAATATTAAAGAACACTAAAACCTCGTTCTAAATTGCATTTTTCTTTGACACATTTTGGAGATATTTTTAAGAAAATGGGGTTAAAGAGGTACTGTAAATTCGAAATTTAAAGCTCTTTTTCACAGAAATTTATTGAGTTTTTGAAAAACTTCATTTAAAGTCATTGGCAGTCACACGTCAAAAAAATTACATTTTGGCAATTTTTGAATAAACAAAAATTTACCCCGAAATGAACTATATGTTATATTAAAGAGAGCAGTTAGCACTATTAACTGTAGTGTTAGTAACACTTAGTAAAGTTTTAAGAAAAAAATGGAGCTGTTTTTAAAATTGTAGATAGGGGTTTTCCCTTCAAATTAAATTTGTTGTCCATTATTAGTTCTTTCATTAAGGCCATGTACATTTCTTTGAAACATTGGTAGATTTTGCGCAATATTGCGTACAATATTTGCAAGTTTAAAAAAATACAAAAAACAAGATTTTCTCAAAAAGACTCCAAATGTTCCTTTAAACATTTGGTCTGGATAGTGCTAAATGTACGCTATGAGATGACATGAACGTGATATTTCTCTATTCTTTTGTTTTTTCAAAAATTCTAAAAATGTAATTTTTTTAATCACGTCGTCAACATTTATATTAGAGGACATTTGTCCACATTATTTTATTTATGAGTACTTGCGCTTTAAATAATGTCATACAAATTTCTCGGAAACTCAACCATTTTCTGTGAAAACTAGCACAAAATTTCGTATTTTCAGAAACGCTCAAACGCAATTTTTTTCAAAAACGGCTCCAAAATTTTTATCCACCAAAAAGTTTATCTTAGGGTTAATTTTTGTTTCATATATTTTCAAATATTTCACAAATGTAATTTTTTTAAAGATCTCTCACGCCCTTAAGATACAAATTCCCATCAATTTGTAAACACTATTGTATTTGTGAGTTAATGTGCTTTAAATATCTTCTATTGAAGTTTTTCGAAAACTCAAAAGATTTCTATGAAAAGGAGCTTCAAATTTCGAATTTCCTGTAGCTCTTGTGCCCCATTTCTTGAAAATGTCTCCATATTTTTCAAAGCAAATTGCCATTTAGGACGAGGGTTCACTGTTTTTTAATATTCTTACAATATTATTTACATTATATTATTAGGAATCCGAAAAAGTAAGAACATTTAGAAAAATTTACTTTTGGCGGCGATAGATGGCAACTGGCAGTAGTAGGTGAGAAGCCCAAATAGCTATACGAAACCAAAGAAAATAAAAACTAGTAAGGGAAAGTCAATGCCATTTTGTAGCACTAATTATATCTATAATTATAATTATATCTATAATTAAAATTCGATACTTATATATGTATTTTTTTTCGTAAACAAACAGAAGTTTTATTCCCTATTACCCTAATTTCCGTTTCTCCAAATTTATACTTTCACTTTTTGGTCACCCAATTTTGCAATTCTGTGTGTCTTTCTCCTTTGGGATTTATATCCTTTACCATCGGGTGCTTGTCATTGCAGAACTGTCTGAAGTTACAACTACCGGGTGCATTCTTATGAACCGTGACTCTCCGCCTTGCCTTGCCCTCCGACCTCTCGCTGCAGGAGCTGCAAAGACCCGTATGCTGAGTGAATAGATAATGAATTGAAGCGTCACTACTAAAGATATCAGCTGCTCTTGGGCTCGGTTCCTCGATAGTTTGCAATCAGATTCAGGAGGAAGTAGCCTAACTTGTACCTGTTAGGCTACTCATTTTTTGTTTCTGTACCCATTTTTTATTTCTGTTTCCAATAGTTTCATTTAAAACAATATTTCAAAACAAAGAAATAAAAACTAGTTCGTTTTATTGAAATAAATTATTTTATTGGAGAATACTGTGAATTACATATTTGTTTAATGAATTTCACATATCATTCTAATGATGAAGAAATGTCTCAAAAAAATTATTTCAATTTTATAAAGGGAACTTGTCTGACAGGTTTGAAGTCTTTCAAATTAAAGGAAGCATTATTCATCTACTATTTGTTCGGCATAAGAGATAAATATCTTAAGCACACTACTCACAGCGGCACTGCTACATACAGCACAAAAAATTTAAAACATTCTATGAGAACACTGATTCTTCCCGCTAAAATGAGTACTTTTCACTGCCAGCGGACGAACAGTGTCATGGCAGTACGACCAACCAGTAGTCCAAATAACATAAATGATCAAAATGCCCTTATGCATATATGGACGCGATCGAATTGAAGGAACGGTTCCAATTCGGGAACTTTCCTCCACAAAAGGTGTGATGCTAGATGCGTTTTTCTAGCAAACTAATTCATTTCGTTAGTTTCATTAAATACGCGATTATGTGAAATGCGTCTCGCAGATCGGGTGATAATAAGAGTGAGGTTTTGAGTATTTTAAGAAGAATTAAGATATATAATAGAAATCTAAACAGAAAATAATTTTCCAAAAAGAATGAATGTTGAAAATATGATACCAATAGATTCATTGCGTCTAATAAGATCTTGACATTGTAATGAAAACACTTCCAGACTGTGGATGAGGTTACATGTATTGTCTGAAGATAGAGTGAAATAATGGAATATTACATATCAATCAATTCTTAATTCCTTGAGAGACATTGGAGAAGCATATCAAGAATTAAGAAAAAATCATGAATGATTAGTAGTCTGTACGGAAAACGAGAGTCAAATGTCAGAACCACATCACTATGCTTTTTTTTCTAAATTCCTAATTTTGAGTTTTTGGTACATATCTTTACACTAAGCTCACCATAGAACGATTCAGAGCAATTTAATAGAACATTTATATCTATTTTGAATGTTTTTCTCCTTTCGGACTAAAGTATGTATTGTACAATTATAAAATTTATTTCAATATCTCACAGATGTATTAAATATGTCCTTACTCAAAACTTTCAGAAATGAATTTACTTCTATGAAAAGAAAAAATGCTTGTTTAAATTGTGATACAGAAGAATAAACAAAGATACCAATATGGACGACGAGAAAATATTTCAAAAATTATATTGATTTAATCTGGTGTACCATATTTGTAGGTCAGTAACTCGTCGCCATGTTTTTCCTGCTCTTCGAATCTATTGACAAACAGATAAAATTAATGCGCGGTTTCCTTGGACGTGCTATCTTACAAGACACACTAATATTATGAAATAACCCGGATATGCAATAGAGTGGCAAACATCATTTGCATGGGCAAAACTATTCCAGAGGCGATTTCAGAATTCTTGACAGAGGCGAGTTCAGAGAAATGTTTTAATTATAAGTTCTTTTTGAGGGAACATTTATTAGATCTACTTAGTTGAGCTAAGTACCAAAGCATGATTTAAAGGCGCCGCTAAGGTCTGTGGCGTGTTCTCCTGAAACATTGATTACCATATTATTGGGAGGGCATTAAAGTAATGCCCGTCATTTGTAGGACTCGTCAGTCATCTTCTCGCTGCACCTCAGTGATAGAATTATGAGTTACACTTACTGTTCCTGCTCTAAGAACCAGGCAATTTGCAGTCTCACACGCAAAGAAGCGATTTCGAATACATATCTACAATGGAAAACTAATTTCGTAATTACAACGTATACGCAGGTAAATGGATAATAGGTGAGTATAACATTGGACGAGTACTTTTAGTGGAAGGAGAGGAAGAGATGAAGACGCCAAGGAAGACAGAGAAGAAGAAATGTCAACGTCAACTTAAGCTGAACGAGTCGTGAACGAGACGACCTCGTCCAACCTAATACGACGACGTCGCTTGGCTTTTTAGTTGCCTCTTGCAGTACTGGGCGGTCGCTGATGCATAAGTAGAACTAAGGTGCGGAACATTGTTCTTGTAAATCGAATGTTCAAGGCAAGTGCGTAAACATTATGTATAATTTAATGTTTCATGTTACACAAACATTTTTTATCAAAAAGCAAACGGCAAAACTGCAACTCATGACGTCAAAATAAAAAAATCCACATAGGGTATGTGGAATGATCAGTTGTAGAAGAAAACTTCCTCGTCGAAACGGTAAAACTCGCTTTGTTAAAGATTTTATTCTAATTTTCGAAAAAACTATTTCTGGTCCAGAGAATTGGAGCTCCGTCACGGGAATTGCCTCCGAATGATGCGATGTCACAGAACTAGCAATCGAATTTACGAATCAAGTGGAAAACATTGAACCACGCAGAATCATTCACAGGTGTTAGCACAGGAGCCGTAAATTCCGATCTAAGTGAGGGAGAACATGGTGCATCCATTTCTCACGGTCTCGGGAGTGCTGGCGTAGTGCTATCATAGATCATGCATTTCAAAGTTGCCAGGTCGACCTATTTGGAATACCATTACTAATGAGAGAGAGAGAGAGAAGAAACCAAGGAGGAAGAGGAGAGAGAGAAAGAAGAGACTAAGGAGGGAGAGGAGACACCAAGAGGGAGAGACCGAGAGAGAGAGAGAGAGAGACAGACAGACAGACAGACAGAGAGAGATTAAACAATCGGAAGGGACGAAGGGAACGTTGTTCAATTGAAAGAAGTAGTCAAATTGAGCCAATGCAGTTACACTAGGATGTACAAACATGTGTAATGTGCAGGGATTGAGGTAGAAGCGCGCAGGCAGGTGGTAGCAGCGGCAGTGCTGACGGCTCATTGGCGCAGCAGCGGGGCGTGGGACGTCGAAGAGGCGCCGTCGGTGCCCGGGACGGTAACGGCAGTTGCGGCGGCGGCGGCGGCGACTTGACAACAGCGCGGGCGCTCGCAGGGCGCGGCGTCTCGGCGGACGTCGCCTCATTACGTATGCCGGGGTGACACCCGCGCGCCTCGCTAGCACCTCGCGGGCTGGGCGTGGGACGGGCCTCCTGTGGGAGCGCGCGCCGCGACGCCGGGCCCACCGCCCAGCCGCTCTTTCGCTCGCGCGCGCCGCTAGGCACCGCCCCCTCCCTGGCCGACCGGCTCCTCAAGACGCTCCGTTCCGACGTTGCTCAAGCGCTTGACCGACTGGAGGCAGGGGAAGAAGAAAGAAAACAGATTCAGGACAAGTGCTGAGTGCGAATCTGATTAATTCCTGGATAAGTTGTAAATGTTCATATTATGTAAAATAGGATGAAGTGGATAAAGTCACCGGCAAAGGTTGCTCAGTGCATCAACTGATGTCGCTGTAGAACCTCCGAGCGGGAGGTCCTAGCGTTCGAGGCCCTACGGTGGCAGGGTTTTCGATTCTAGCTAGACAGCTACAGTAGGTCTATTCAGCCGTTATCTGGAGAAGAATTCTAGCGGTCGGCTGCTCTGATCGGTAGTTGTCCTTGGTTTTTCCCTTCAACACTAGGCGAATGTCGGAGCAATACCCTAATAAACGGGGTGCGGACCCCGCGCGATATTTCCTTCCTCTTCCCTGACCTCCCCTCTCTCCTTACTTACACATGCTTACACTCTTGTCGGGTGCTTAGAGCTTGTCCCGGCTGAGGTAGTGCCCCGACTAGGGCGGTGGGAGATACCAGGTTGGGAAATTTCCCGAAAGGCGACATAGGTCAGCGCCGGATCTCGTCATCCAACGGATAAAGATCACCGTCACCTTCGGCGATAAATACATGCTCTGCTTTTACGGCATTAATGACCTTAGCAATTAACACGCCCAGGATCACTAATGAATCAGTTAATCAATGTATGGTCAGAAGTAAGAAACGTTTCAAAGCATCCATCCGACTTTATCCAGATGTTGATGACATAAGCCAACACGAGGTGGCTGGGTTACGTTAAGTACGGTATGGTGATGAGGAAGAGCAGATAATAAACGTGACACTCAGGTGTCAGACTCGTGGTGTGAAGTTTCTAGGGTTAGTGAGAGGCAAGGTGTGTAGATTCGAGTTCCACTGAGTCACGTGTTGCTTTATATTTTCCCAATACCATCAAACCTAATCTCATTACATCTAAATGGATTCCTCGTCAAGCATTTCCAAGTAGGTGACGAGGTTGCGGTCTTTGGTATTTGCGTTGTACATAAAACGTCTTCGAAACTGTGTAACGTATAATTTTCCAAGCCTTTTTGTGACAAATGTACTCTAGCAATCACGTTACTTTAGCCAGCGTCCCATGGATAATACCAACATTAGCCGAATGACATTCCATTGACTAATTAGTGATTCCAGGTGCTTCAACTGCTAAGGTCATTTTCCCGTAAGTGTAGGGCATGCATTTATCGCGGGAGGGGTCGGAAATCTTCCTCCCTGGATGCGAGATCCGGCGTCGCCCTACGTCAGCGTGGGAGGAATTCGGCTGGGCGAGTGGCACCACTCCAGTCGGGCGGGGCAAGCTCTGAGCTCGCGACTGCCTCCCGACGAGACTGATAGTGTAATGAATGAGAGTGTGGGTGTGTCAGTTTCGGGTGAGGATAGGACAAGGAAGAGGAAAGAAAGATCGTGCACGGTTCGTGGCCCGTTTATAGGAGAACTGCTCTGGCATTCGCCTGGTGTTGATTGAAGAAACCATGTAAAACTAGCTATTAGAGCAGCCAGCCGCAAGAATTCTCTTCCAGGCAGCGGCTGAATTCGATCTGTCTAGCTAGTATCGAAAATTCTGCCACCATTGGGATTCGAAACGATTCGATTCGATTCGATTTCGATTCGAATTTGATATTAATTGATGCCACCTTTGCCGGGAAGGAGCACTCGTAGCTTCTACGTTTAACCAAGCGCACAGGTAAGTGACGTCGAAGACTTTCAGGACCCAGTGATCTAACTGTCCGGGTGACGCCGTGTCGAGAGCTGTGATATGTACGTTCAGACCATCTTGTCTTCGTCTTGCTGAGGTTGGCATCACAGTTTCCGATGCGATGTTACTCGGTCAGTCAAGTTCACTCGCAAGCGCAAAAATGTTTGGAGCTGAGGGTAAATGTTAAATGGACGTACTCGTTTTTATCGCATTCTACTTCTTTCTTACAGCTTTTTTCAAACCAAGAATAAGTTTCTTTGGAAGCAGCCGTCTGCCTTGAATAAAAAAGAGTAGTTAAATTGCTATTTATGCGAAACGTGTCTATTCAAATTGAGTAATTTTGTTAGCATCTGAAATAACGATAACGTTATTGATTCTAGTAAATATTTGATTAGGCCAACGAAATAATAAACGCTTTGGAGATCAACGACATTAAGTTTGCAAGACAAAACACTGAGAATGTTGCATGCTCAACTG
Organism: Gryllus bimaculatus; assembly: GCA_017312745.1. Classification (NCBI taxonomy): domain Eukaryota; kingdom Metazoa; phylum Arthropoda; class Insecta; order Orthoptera; family Gryllidae; genus Gryllus; species Gryllus bimaculatus. The sequence continues at coordinate 330,547 of BOPP01000257.1, read as the reverse complement.
ACGTGCTCATTGGGACGACAAACAGTCGTGGTTGCTTGAAAATGGTATCGTGCGGTAATGAAAATCCATTGAATGGACAATCGAGTGGTCCATGAAGAGAACTATAGATAATGCCAATATTCTTATTTGGCAAAACGAATAAAAAAATATGCACTCCCTGGTATATTATCTCGTTTTTTATTGCTTATAAAACCTACACGCAGATTATTTCTTTTATTACATTTCTTGTTCATCTTCCCTTTGGCAATGATACGTAACGACGATTAGAAAATACGATACATATTTTAATTGTTTCATAAGGAGAAATTATGTTCATTCAAAACGGACATAAAGCTGAAGGTTTCATGCAAGAAAATGTTTTTGTCAATATTTCCATTCACGAAGTAACAAATTTAAAGCTGTAATCATTACTTTAGAAATGTCTCTCATTAGTAGCAATACGATATTTTCTAACATAATAATAAAATTGTGTTGTCTCTTTACTCGGAAATAATTTCAACGTAGGATGCAATTAACGCTCTCTTCGACAGATTGATTGTAATGTACATTCAGTTCTAAAAAAAACCTTTAAAATACACACTTTTCTATAAAGACCATAGAACATCTGTAATATAAGTTATTCGTTGTCGAGGTTACCTGAAAGAAGTATTCCAAGGTTATGTTAAGCTAAAGATATTTGAAGAAATAATGGAAGTCATCTCCGTCATCTTAATATATTTATTTAGAGAACCGTCTTTCCTCGGCTTTGCCGTCGTCATTTGTTTCGTTGTTTGTGGTAAAAGTCTGGAGTTTAAAGATATTTACCAAGGATGTAGGTCGAAAAAAAACAGATTACTAAGTTATATTCTATTTTTTCTTCATGTAAGTCTGGTCCTCTTCAGTGTTTAAGAAAACCAGCCAGCTTTATTCAGTGTGATTCCCCGCCCGCATGCTAGCGTTCACATTAAACCACATTGTAAAGTTTTTTTGTTGCAAAAATCTCAACGGTAGGGTTGTATATGAGGAACCTGATTTCATGTTCATGTTCCTTTTACGAATATTTACTACAATATTTGAGTCAAATACGTATGTTACGTTTTTACGAAAATATCTAACTGAACATTTTTTCATATTTATCTCCTAATAAACAATTATTGAAGCAGATGAGATTAGAATCTGTAAAACTTTGCTCTTACTTAAAAACAATGGAACTACAACGGATTTTTGGCTTAATACGAAACTATTTTCTTATTAAATTAACGACAGTAGAACTCCTGTCTATTATCAAAATATTTTAATCTCTTTTTAACACGTTCTCAATTACATGTAGATGTAGGGCAACAACGATCGTTGACTGTGCACGTAATTATAGAGTATTTCAGTTTAAAGAGATTTGAGCAAACGAAGTTCCGCCATTACAGCGCGAGCTTTTCAGGCAGCGCCAGGGCCGCACATCTGCATTGGTCTGCTCTCAGCCCACTACGGACTTCCGAGGAGGGCGCTCTCAGACAAACCGGGAAACGGGGCGACGCCTCCGCCGCCGCCGCCCGCCGCCAGCGGCCGAGAGAACCGGTTGCGACAGGGTGGCCGACAAAGCACGCGCCAGGAATGCGAGTGGCGGCTCGTTCTTCGCGCAGGCGGCGGTCTCCGGTTCGGCGGCGGAGGCGGCGGCGGAGGCGGCGGCGGAGGCGGCGGCGGAGGCGGCGGCGGCGGCGGCGGCGCGCGCCCGCTCCCGAAAAGGGCTTCGGCGGCGGCGGCGGAGGCGGAGGAGGAGGAGGCGGAGGCGATGCGCCTTGGCTCCGCACCGCGAAAGGAAGCCGCTGCTCGTTACGACGCGAATTACTTCGCTTGTATGAATGCACTGGAAAATACTCGCTTCGAGAGCAAATGGGAAATGTTTTTTTAATCAAGTTTCCAACATCTATAACCATGCATTTAAAATGTAAAGGATATGAAAATAATGGAAGACGAAGTATTAAAATGAGATTTCGGAGCTGCATAAACATTTTAGGGGTTTCTAGGAGAGAAAGTCAGGAGCATACATAGATACATTTCTTCTGGAGCAAATATATTTTTTCCGTTCAAACATTCTTTGTAAATGTGTAGAACAACGTGTGGGAATAATTCTGCAACGACATATTTACAACCGTTATAAATCAGGCTTGCAAAACCTTGCTTAACTGGTGGATGAGGCCCTTAAGGTGTAGGAGAAAATGCTCCAAAACAAAAGGATTTAGTCAAAAGCATTTAGTCCAGGTCTGCGGTTCTCCGTAGCTTCATTTAAACTGGAAAATAAATGAACTTAAATGGAGTAAGAGACTACTAATTCTCTATTACATCGAATTTTTGCACCAAACGAGTGAGTGATTATTATCTATTCAAATGTAGATAGATAGATTTATTAAAGTTCCCTTTGACCTAATGCTCGGTGGCAAACATGATAACAATTAAAATTTAGGAATTACTAAACATTTTAAACATTTACAATTGTTACTATTAGAATTAGGGGGTCGATATAATAGTTCCAATTTATTTCTAGCTAACTCTAAATTTCACTTCTAGTTTACATAACACATTCACTACACTACACTGCACTTCCCTTCACTACCCTACACTCCCTTCCCCATACACTACACTTCACTGTATAAGGGCCATGACGATAATAATTATGACAATTAATAATAATAATAATAATAATAATAAAAGTAATAATAAGTAATAATAATAATAATAAAAGTAATAATAGTAATAATAATAGTAATAATAATAATAATAATAATAATAATAATAATAATAATAATAAAGATATATGTCTCTCAGTCAGTATTATTCGAGATGATCTAGATGGAATGAAGTATATGTTTTAATTTGGCTACATTAGAAGGAAGAGCCCTATGCTTCTGCAGGTAGTTTATTCCAATCTACTATAGTGCGATTCACAAAAGGAGAACTGCCTACATCAGTTCTTTGTTTCTACATCGATTTTTCAAGATGCGTCTCCTCTGCTTTTATAATCTGATTTCTGTAATCTTTTACCGAAACTTCGGTGTACCGATGTACTTCAATAGTAAGCAAATATTTCGTACAAAATATGAAATATCAAAATAACTTTAGCCATTAGTCATCTGTACTTAAATCACGAATACATTTAAGTACTCATTACTATTTCATTTCGAGATAGTAAGAAAATAATTGCTCTGTCGGTACCTTATAAAATTGATTTAGCCACAGATGTAGTTATTGACTCAGAATATTGCAGTTGCATTGTCACAAGTCTAGGCACGAGCCACGTCTTCACCTAGTTAAGAAACAACCTACTATCACCAAGCTACATAGCTAAGGTTCCATGACAAAATATATTGAGTTTGCTTTCAATACCTTCAAAATATGCATTTATCAATTGATATTTTATTTAGAACTATTTACATTAATTGTAATTGAAGAATCTGTTAAAGAGCTATTTGACGGAACGATCCTCTCATTTCTGAAAAGAATGGGAAAAGCACGATTTCAGCGACACTTCGTACCCCTTTCATATCTCGTCACTTACGAAATTCACTATACTCATTCACATATCTATCTTTTGATTTTAATGTAAACATGTCAACAGTCGCGGCTCTTACTTCTAATATATCGATATATCGAGTGGAGTGCCCATTATTCCCAAATTATCGACCATTTTATGATCCATTACCTCGATAGAACCTGGCATTCTCGTTGCCATTAAAGAAATCTCAAGACCAAGTATGTGGCCATGCTAGCAGAACAAAGAATAGAGGGATAACCACACTACATTTCATGTCAGTGATATTATTTAATTACAAGAAAACTTGAATAAAAAAGGATCTCGAATAAAATATTGAACGTCAGACAGCAAAAGAGTTTTTTCTTGACTCGACAGGACTCCCCGCCTCAGCCTGCCGGCCTCTGCAGATGAACTCTCTTGACTCGTCAAGAAAAAGTCGTCTTGACAGCCTTATGATGTAAATTACTCTTAAAAACATTCCTTCACACACACCTCACAGTAACTGAAAGTGAATTTTGAGACAAAACATCACAAACATTCATTTAATATCGGGATAATTTTTTCCTTCACAAAGACAAAGTCATCCGATTCTCATTTCTATTGAAAACAACCACGAAATTCACAATTAATAACATAGATTTCATTAATTTGGGTACGGATTATTTCTAAGGCTACATCCTAGAGACAGCCGTATCATTTGAGTCAAGTGTTACTTGCATATGTGGTCAAAGGTTTTAGAGTTTTACTTCTCATTTTCTCTATGTTTATGTCTAATATTAAAAACGATTTAATATAAAAGTGTTTGGATGAGAATTTGTAATGACTATTAACATCATTAGGACGATAAACAGCAAATAACAGATGCAGTTGAAGTTTGTAAACCAGGCGATAGCGGAGGTTTATAACCAACCGAATTTGGTGTTTGTGCTACTGGTGGTATGCTTCATATGTTAGAATACGTATTGCAATGGCATCTTCTTGTAAGAGAAAAATGTCATTTCTTGGAATAAGTGTATGCAGATGCCATTTTTGACCTTTAATTTATTTGTTTTGATTGTTCTTAACAGATGTTGGATGATTAAATCCTTGACAGACGGGGTTGTTAAGAATGGCTCTTCGTTTCTCTGTTTGGTTTAATCAACAGTCGATAATAGTGGTCTCTCCAATGAAAACCATAAACTGTTCCATTTTCTACTCATTTTGTATAAAAGCCAGTGAAATGAAAATGAGACAGATGGAAAGAAAGTAAGTAAGCTGTTTATTATTTCAAAAGTAATCGCCATAACCATAATTTATCTCAATGTGCAACAAGATGGTCTTTGGCTTTAAAGATACATGTCTGCAGTTGCTTACGGAACCTCTTCGTCCGAAGCAAATCGACGGCCATGCGTACCTTCAGGGCTCCAAAGAGATGAAAATCACATGGCGATTGACCGGGAATGTGTGAGCTTCCCAGCGGAAGCAGCGTAGTCATAACAACCTTGTAAGCAAGTGGGTGGGTACTGTCGCGCAACAGAATGCTTCTGTCTGTCAAAATTCTTGGGCCTTTGGACTTGATGTCGTGCTTTTTGCAAAGTTTCCACTGTATTGATCACACACAACAGACTTTCTCGCATGAATTTCACCTCCTGACACTCCTTGCGCTGTTAAAAAAGCACTACGCCGAGCTGTTCCTCTTTCCCAGCCACCATGGTGATAATGAACGCGCACAGATTCGCTGACCTCACTTCAAGCTTGTCTAACAGACAAACGGCAGAGCGGGGAAGGTTTGCACTGTTCCTACCTAATTCCCAACAGAGAGCACTACTATACACACGTCTATTAGCTTCACCAACTTCCGCGCCATGCTCTATATAGTTTGTCTCGTTTCCAATTGGCTGTCCCTCATAGAAGACATTTGTGGCAATCACACGTCACCATGACGTAATCGTGAACGTCTCCCACAAATACTTCTCAGAGTAAAAACCTTATTTAACTCGCCAATGACTAAGCGAATCAACTCAGAAGAATGTTTGAGATGTCTTACTCAGAACGCGTAACTTGTGTCACAAGTTTTACGTTTTCTGATGTTATATTTGCATAATGATCTGGAGAGAGATTTTTCAGTTTCAGAACTTCTGGAGTGCAACTTCTTTTATTGGCCAAACATCTGTCTTCCTGAAAGACTCATAGGATAAATATCTCTCGAATTTCCTTTGAAACTTGTTTGCAGTACATTTTTGCAGTACGTTTTGCCTTTCAGAGAAGAATTTAACGAGGTTTTCTCGGAACCAGACTCGTCTTTGTTACGAATCCCGGAGGTATTGTCAGGACACGATTCCTCGCTGCGAGCCGCCGATCGCAGTTTGCTTGCGAAGAGGGGGAGGGGGAGGAGGGGGGGGGTAAAGCGGCTCGCTACACAAAGGAGTCGCACTCGCGGGTGCAGGGATATCGGAGGGGGCGGCGGAGCGAGCAGGGGCGGACAGACGGCGACGGAAGAATAACTGACGGTATCAGACACAAAAGAAGACTGGTGACGAATGCGTCGTGACAGCGATACCTCCGGATGAGGTAGATATGCGAGTACGCCGCAGTTCAGAAGAACGATATTTGCACTGGCGGGTTTAACCTCTGGTTCGGCAGGCTTAGAATGGATATGGGTATCGCGATGCTTAATAGCAGTTGAAATATTGTTTTTTATACCACAATATATACAATATTATAATACCTAAATATCGCTTTTTAGTATGTAACGAAACGAGTGTATAAAGAGAGGTATAATTGCATGAATGGTATGTTCAAGAAAACGAGCGACGATAGGAGCGAGTTTTGTTATTCATCATGAGTGCAATTATACCCCTTTATACACATGGTACGTTCAATACCTTTTTGTTTCCATTTAAGAAGAATTTAAATTTTGAGAAATTTATTCATATCTTTACCATTTGTTGTACGTATTGATAACGTCATATTGATTCTAAACAAGGCCTATTTTACTAGGCTTTGTAGTGTACATATATAATAACCTTTGTGTCTTAGTTTGAAAATAGAAAATATTTAACGTATTCTACTTGAAATATTAGAAAAAGGTGGCATATCTATAAAACATTACTTAATACGAAAAGAAAGAGAACGTATGAGAGAGCAACATGTGTTAATGTTGGAAAGGAGAAAGACGATTCAGTTCTGACGCAGACGTTTTGCAGGTGTACTTATCAAGGCGGTATATACAAATGACGATTATTATACTTCTTATATTGGTAATATGCTAAGACCAAATGTTTTACACGTAACAGATTTATTCATGTTAAATACTTTATGTTGTTCTATTAGTCAACTAGTGTCAAACCAAGTGACGTTGAAGACGTGGACGCGGCGATATTTTGAATTATAAAGAATTTACTTGATTTTGTAGAAAAGGGAGTTTTGCCAAAACAATTGCTCTCTCTGGGACGTCACATTCAAATGGATGAAGTAAAAATACCTGTGCAATTTAAAGCGACTTCTGGGTTAGGATGATTGATGCCAAGAATAAGTAGGGTAATAGATTCTAATTTAAATGTTTGTGCTACAAATATTATCATGATTGTCTGAGAAGTTGTAATAATTATTCGTTTATATAATTGTTTCATTCGTTACCTAATTATAAGTTTGATGAGTTAAGTGAGTATTGATGTTCGTAATATGTGATGTACATTTTTGTTCATGTTTCATGACCGACTGAAAATACCTTCGCTACGACTGTGTTATAGATACATAATTAAACGATTTCGATCAGTTCTTTGAGTTCTGATTGGCTGTTGTGGACTTTTAATTGCACATTGAAGTTTTAATTTTACGCATTCCATAAGCATAATGATAATCAACGATTTTACATGGAATTATTTAGCATATTTTGTTAACTAAACTAAAATATTAAATTGTTAGTATTCGTCTTAGATGTTATTTTAATTAAGCGTTTACTGCTTGTTTTACTATTTAATTATTATTCCTAATATATAGACATTTGCCTAACGATAACAAAATGACCATCTCAAAATGTTGCGTTAATGTTTGTTGGACGATGTCATGTTGCTCAAAATCCTCATGTGACTAACAGTGTAAATAATAAGAATTTTGCTTACATTTAAGTAAATGAGTTATTGTCATAAATCAGAATGTACCAAAAATTCATTATAAGCACAAAACGGTAATGTTAAAATTGTTAGAAAATGTTTGAATACTTATTTCAATATCTCAAACATATTTCGAAAGTCAAAATATTGAATTTGATTGACAGATATATTTTTCTTAAAGTATGAGGTTTTTGATAGACACCTTCCCCTGCAACGTTCAACTTATTTACTTATTTATTTATTTACTCCTTTGCACGGGCCATTCAACAACATCTGAAGTCATTAAGATGAATGAGTGGTGATCTAAGAGGTAGATAATAGCGTAGTGGTGACGTGAGTGGTAATTGCAAAATGATTGAACGAGAGGCAGAGAAAACGGAAAATCCAGCAGAAAACTTTCCGAGAGCTTTGATCACCACTAATATTGACCGGGGATCTAACCAGGTCCTCAGCGGTACAACCTTAAAAACAGAATTTCACATTTTTAATTATGGAAACTCATAATTAGTTTTGGAAATTTTGGAAACGTTCACGTTGAATGTGAAGGCGAATAGCTGTCCCTCGGCGTCACCCAGTGAGAGCATCATTTGATGGCAATTTTCATTTGACGATTTCATTTCAGAGTCAAGATCATCTTAAGGTATCTGATTGACATCAAACAGGAAATTCGTATGCGAGCTGCCAATTTATCTTGGCTTCTTTTCAGATATCTATATTACTACAAGGAAGAAGTAATAAAATAGTGGAAGGAAAAGATTTGCACCGCTGTCTTACTTCTACTTACGAAATAATTATAAACGTTGTCATTGTTGGCAATGACAACGTTTATAATTATTTATTAGAAATGCCAACGATAACGCACCACAACACCTATATTCTACTTACGAGCTAAGCGTCGAAAGAGCCGCACGCCATTTCATTTTTATTTAACAAAACCTTTTTTTTAAGCTGAACAAATAAACAAACACGTTCATTCTTCTTGGATACAAAAGTCTACACTTTTCATAAAAATATATTGAACAGACTAAAAGGACGTTTCACATTTTATTTATTATTATAATACCCAACAAATTGCTACTGCAGGTGAACAAGTTGGAAAATCCCCTCCCTGCTACTGGCTTGAGTTCATAGTAAAAACAGTTGAGCGATTTTTACAAAAAACAAACGAGTCCAAAATTTCATATTTTACCAAGTAGCGCTGTCTGCTGGGACATTTCCTTTCGGCATATGCGAAACACATTGAAAGATACGAAGTCTTCGAGGAATAGTCATAAACGCATTACTATGCACGTCTATGCTGTGAAGTTTTTTGGTGCCTGTAATTTCAAATTTTGATAAATTTGGTGCTTGTAAGAAACCCTTCATTTATTCGTAAAGGGAAACAATCTTCAGCTAAACGCTTTCTTACGTTTTCCACTTCAACAGGAAATAAATGAAAGGGAAACATGTGTAGACTACACTGCCATTGGCGGATCAATTAGACAAATGATCCACTTTTGTTTTCTAAACAAAATATTGAAGAATCTTACGCATATAATGGAGAGGGGAATAGATGAAATCGTTATATCACCCGGAAAATCCAATGAGCAAGACAAATACAGTGTCGATAGCAGCGACAACAAAGACGAAAGACAGGCTCTTCACTCCATCTACTAATGACATTAATTCGCAGGATGGCCAAAAAAAGCTACAAACACCGGCTAGGCGTAAATGAGAATAATAAGCAGTGTATGCTTCTCCTCCAGGAAGAGTCTTCTAATATTTTGGGCAATAGAATAATTTTGGAGTCTTTCATATCCATTCCCACACATCAGCCACTTAATGTTTTCATTGCCCCTTAAAAAAATTAACCAAAAAGCAAAAAATTCCAAAACCTCCAATAGTACGATTTTCTTTTAAAAAAATAGTTTTTGATGAGCATTGCTATTATCAGAACCTACTGACTATACATTCAATATGTCATTCAAATAACATAAAACCTAATAAGTAGGTTCTAACGTCTTATATAATTAGACTTATATCCCCTCTTATTTAATTATTTTTTCTTTCGTACGTTTTCAGTTCGAACCTACAAATAACATTGAAGCACATGTATAACACAAGAACACAAACGTACAAGCGAGAATACCCTCCAAAGCCGGTCCAAGAACAACAGCTAACGAGTCGGCCAGCATGCACGTTACTCGACCGGAGCACTGTTCACATTATGCCGAGATCCTTTCTCGCCCGAGTACACCAGCGTGTGTAAACGGGCCTTTGGAGAAGAATAGGAACGGCGGCGGCGGCGGCGGCGGCGGCGGCGGCGAGAGCGGTAGCGATGGCGGCGGCGGCAGGAGCGGTGCGGTGCGCGTGGGCGGCCTGCGCGCTGCGCCGCCGCCGCGCCCGCGGCTGCACGCTAGACTATTTCTGCCGCCGCCCTGCGGTGGGTGGGGTGCGGGCCGGCCACCGAAGCCACAGCCGCCGCCGCCGCTGTCGCGCTTCCGCGCCGCCGCCGCACCCTCTCGCTGACGCCGCGTAACTCCCCTCCGCAGCTGCTCAGTCCCTTGCTCCGATTTGCAGCAACTGACTGGAAAATGGATGTTTCATCCAAACTGTTGATAAGGCGAGTTGGAGAAATCACTGCGCATGTGTTGAAATTTTGATTGGGGGCTTTACCTCCACCGTCGCATTCGGCTGCCCATGAGCTACTTTTACCCTGACGTTCAATTTACGTATTTTCTTATTTGTATATTGTGAATTCTGTGCAGCCTCGTTACACTGTGCCCATGTACGTCACAGCCTGAAGGCCAGGCCATAGATTTGTGAAACCTGTGGTAAGCAGGTAACAGTCCCTTCCTCTCCTATTATTGTCGGATAGGGTAGCGGGATGGGAGTGATTTTCTATGGAGAATTTATTGATAAATTTCACAGTCGCGACTAGAGGACCGATGAGCCTTTCCGCAGAGTGAACATTTAGTATTAGTACTAGAACATTTGGCCGTGGCATGCGGCCCTGCACATTTGCCGCAACGAGGATTACCACTAAGAGTTCTTTTTTATGTGTTCTAATATCTGGCAACCTCGATATTGCACTGGCCCGGGTCTATGACGACGCTCTTCAACCGTGATTATAGCATTGAAAAGTTCTTTTAGTTCATATAGTGCCCTGCTTTTTGATTCCGAAAGAGTAAAGGCCAAGGTTTACGATTAAAATCAGTCTGATAACCCGTATCACTGCTACATTTTTCTTTATTAGTTCTTGATGTATTTTTCTCACTTTAGGATGTTGGGACATTTTGTAGCACCACAAAAATAGTGTTTTTGTCGGGTCTCTGTAGGTTTGATAGTACAACCGTTTCGTTGACAAATGCATGCGAAATAAAGTAAAGACTTTGACTGCACTTATTCTGATTTCAGTATGAGGTTTTGTGGTTTTAGTATAAAATTATCATGTTTAAGCAATTCCTTAATTTTTTGGAAGAGTTCCGTATGGACAGGTGAATTATGAATAATGATTGGAGGTATCTTACTAGGATGGGAGGAAGGAGAATCGATATTTGAGGCACCTTGCTCTGGGACGGGGTCGGGGTCAGGATCAAGAGTGGAAAATCTATTGCCGGTTGGGATGTACATAAAGAGATTGGTTATACAATGCATCTTGCAATCTGGGGCGCTTAGGAGAAAGATCTTCTCCCCCATACATCACATACAGTTTTTACTGTTTTTTGACTAAATAAATCTAAATCTACGGATAATGCGCTGTACTTACCTGCGGAGATGGAGACGGAGAATATTCCACGGGTGGTGTTGACAGCTGTGTGAACGTTGGCTGACGTTGCTGCAGCAGCAGCAGCTGCTGATGCTGGCGGTGTAGGTGATTAATTAGATGCGGCTCTGTATAATGGTAGTCGTTAGGTGCGTATAGAGCTGACGACACCACACCTGATAGAGGCCGAAATGATGCATTCGCGTTTTCTGCCATTGTTGGATTGAACATTTCAACAAAAAGAATTCACTTCTGAGTACACGTCTACGAGTGGAAAATAAAAATAAAAAACGCGCTAAGTGGTCCGGAAGGGACAACACCTCGTGCTGGTATGTCTAGTAATAAACACCAATTAAAATGCACTTCAGTGCACAGAAATATTTTGACAAGTCACTCGCTTGCTGAAAGGCCGTAACACTGCCCCGCTGGGGCACTTCTTATCACTGGTCACAGTCGAGGTACTGCGGAGCGATAAGCAGCGGACGAGGTGTGCACCGTTCGGTAGCCGAGAGAGGAGTGGCCTCCATTTCCTGTATCTCTGTTCTACTTCTCTTCTCAATATTTCCCTTCATTTCTGGTAATAAAGTCTCCCAATTGTAATGGTAACATCACTGCCACTAAAATGTTCACATTCATTTTTGTTGCCTTTCTTATAAATAGATCAATTGTGTGCCATTCTCCATTTTTCGGGAGTAAAATCTCCCTACAAACATTTATTGAAAATCCGCGCAATGATATCTGTGGCATTTTCAACTACGTTTGTATAAGAGCAGTTTTAACTAATTCAATTGGGATTCCCCCAGGTCCCGGGACTCTGCCAAATTTCATTTCCATGACGACCATACCGACATCTTTTGTTGTTATTTGTGGAACATTTTCCTGTTTATTTAGTTTCATGCAAAATTTTAATATATTCTGATCTATTCTCAGTTAGTAGCTTTTCGTCGTAGCTTTTCCATTTTCAGGCCTATTTGATCCACCATCCAATGCTTACTTTTATTCTTCAGGACTGAATTCTTTGCTTCACTTGATCTTGTACTCCCCAATAAATTGCTAACTTCTTTATACCTATTTCTCTAGAATTTATTTTTTATTATCGACATGTTTCTTTTAACATATACTCTACATCTTATATATATCTTCCTATCTTGGTAAAATTCTGTAGAAAACCATCCTTCGTAAGATTTTATTTAAGATATTAAGATAACCATTTCATGTTCTTCATTCCACCATTCACATCATTTTTCTGCTCCTTTCCCTTGACGCCGATTGTTAATTCTGCATTTTTTTCATAATGTGTTTAATACGTTGATGCATTAGTCTGGCATTTCCGGTATAGTTTTCTGGTATAGTACTAATACCTTGAGCTACGAATATTTGGTATTTAAAACTTGTTTAAGCATTCTGAAGCTTACATACATTAAACAGATTCTGTTTGGGAATACTATTTTCCTATCTACGATTATAAAGTATTGGTAAAGTGATATGCAACCTTATACACCCTTCAATCTAGAATTTTAGTTTTAGTACTACCACGTAATCTATAATCGATGATACATTTCTTCTTGGTTGAAACCATGTTTTTTGAGTATATCTCGATGTTAAAAGAACCATTTGTTATGTGAGGAGTTAATTTATTGCAGATTTCAATAAGACGTTCTTCGTTATCATTAAGAGTATCCTCCCTATGAAGCTCCACTATTTTATCTCCTACTTTTTTCTCAATTCGTGCATTAACGACGTTCATCGTAAAATTTTCTTTTAATGCCGTTGTGATGTTTAATGTCACTAATTTCATTTAATGCCGTGCTGAATTTCTCCATAAAATCATCTTTAACGTGCACATTAACATCATAAGTTGGGGTGTACTCCTACAATGACCACTTGTGGACTAAATAATTTCCTATCCACTTTTACTATTCTGAGAGAAATATATTCCCAATTTGTATGATATTTTCTATATTTGTTATGGACTGCGATGGAAATATCACATTATGCTCTCTGATTTTTGTCTACCCCACTGTAGAAATAAATATATAGTTCTTGAATTTTGCTTCCCTGTCTTCACTTGTTTATTTGAATGAGTACTGCCACATCCACCTGTAATCTGCATAACTCTTTGAAAACTTGATTGTATTAATGCCTTGTGTATTTTGTGCAAATGTCTTACAAATTCCACTTTCCAAATATCATTGTCCTTTATCGATTGCCTTGTCGGCGTTTATATTTCAAATCCGGCTTTGTTAGCTGATTATGCTTTTAGCATTGGTTGTTTCTCTGAGAGAAGAGGAGCTGTCCCGACTCTCATCCTCCACCCTGGAGGACTCGATTTGTAATGTTTCCGTCTCCAAGGGAGGCTGGTTTCATTTACGCTTCCGGAAGGCCCCCCATCCCCCCTTTTTCTGTAAGGGTTTTCCGTCCATTACCCCCAAAACAAGTTTTAAGGCGCCGGTTATCTGTCCTCGTCCTTCTCTCATTAGCTACTTTCAGAGGTTTTTACCTCAGAACTCAAGGGACACCATTTAAGGGTCTGGACCCTTCAACATATGAGGTTATGATCTAATGAGTACAGCGATGATACTAATGATGAAGTAATTGATGATGTAAAAATGGCGGAATGATGTATAGGGGAAACGTGAACTCTCAGAAAATATGATGAGATCTCGCTTTATCCGCTACAAATTCCCCCTGGATTAATCTGGAATCAAACTCAGACTGCAACGGTGGAAGATACATTTGATAGTCATTACGCCAAAAGTCCCACCCCCTCACGTCATGCACCGCAATGTCGCCACGCGCTTGGTATAGATGACAGTTGATGATATTAGAGCACGATTACGCTACGCGCTTTCAGCGCCAATCACCTGGAATCGGTCTACCGTTGCGTTACCCGTGGAAGACCTTGCTACGCTCAGAGAGCGCGGAAGCAGTCACGGCCCGAGAAATGATATAAGAGAAAATGAAAATGTATACTACTTGTTACATTACTTGTTACGTGTTATTCTGCAAATAATATTTTCTTCATTGGTTTCAAGTGTAACGCGCAAGCTGGTCCTTGACTGGTTTCTTGTCCTGTGAATGAATAACTAGGATATAGGTTTATGAGTTGCATGGGGTTTATGGGGTCATGAGAGTTAGGAAACAAATAGTGTTTTGGTCTCGTTTAATACAGTTGTCTTTACTCCAAAACTTTCAAATTTATGTCAAAATCACATATTCTCCCTTGTCAAAATCAAACAAATTCAACTAATTAATGATATGTAGTAAACTATTATAGCATTAAAAGTCAATTCTAGTAAAAAGAACACGATGTGACAGTATAAAGTAAACTTCTTGGTGTAGTATGAAAGTCAGTCATTAAATTTACCCCTCATTAAATTGAAACACTCTACTAGATTAATTCTGACCAATGGTGTCAAAGGTGGATACATTGCAAAGATAAATATGGATTTAATATTTTTAGATAATAACATCTATATTTCTTTCTCCTGGTTTTGCTAACAATTAATTGACTTAAAAAACAGCTTGCAGAAGAAAAATTATGAGAAACATATCATTTTACTTTCTTGTGTTCGTATGTTTATAATGAGTAGTATATAGAAATATCTATATACGTAGTTTGTAGAAACTGTGGTAAAAATCGATTACAAGATTGGAACAGAAATACTCGGTTTCCCTAACACCGCAGAAGAGTCTTTTTGTTTGTTTGTTTTCAAAACGTGTGTCAGTCTTCCCATATGATCGTCTGGCATCTAGTATATTTGGAGAAATGAATATTCTGCAGTAAAACTGGCCCGATTTCAAGACCTGCAATCTGTGAACTATTTATTGAAGATAATTACTTTTCTGTCGAATAAAATTTGTTCTCCACAATTATTTTTTTATTAATGTAAAGTACATTTTTTGAAATTATTATGAATTTTTAATGAAGTATGGGAATAATATTACATAAATGCAAGGGAGTTGAATTCTTTTCGGTTTTCAAAAGTTATGAAATGTAACTGTGACTGTACAAATAAAAAATGTAATAATTTGAAAATATCACTCATTAAGTTTCATAAAATTTCAAACGTTTTGAAGTAAAAATGAAATCGATATTGCGAATTTTCAGAAAAGATCAATCAAGATATTCTCAAAAACCGCTCCCAATTTTGCAATGAACATGTTTCTTTAAAAACAGCTTTCACTATTCTATAATATTTTAATGTCATATTTGAGTTTTAAAATTATAATCAGAAAATTGAAAAAATAAAATGAAAATAATTCTTTTAGGCGCCAAGGCTCAGGCGCCTAATGTTTTTAGGCAACTGAGAGGGGCAAAATCAAAAAGCTAGCCGAGACGTAAAAGAATAGGAAAATAACTAGTACAATAAAGCCTGCGCCATTCTGTAACACCACTGGTTTTAACATGACGATAATCGCCGACGATAATCGACATGAATTTTCAAAAAAAGAATACTCTATTGGCAACGGAGGCTTTGCTCGTACAAATCATTTTTTCTCCAAACGTTTTTCAATGTTGCGACACATCCTCCATTACATATTTAGACTTGTAACCATGACCATTTCCAACGACAAACATGTGAGAAACTTGCTATGTATAACAGCGTTGACTCATCCAAGGTCGAATCGTTGCCGCCTTCTTTTTGCAAATATACGTTGATGCATTCGTAAATGCAAGTACGTCCAAGGATGAGACTCTTTTTAAAAACAATATCTATCCGCGAAATTACATATGTATGAATATTATTGCCTTACATACTCCAAATACATATATTTGTAGATTAATTCACAAATAATTATTCAATATATAAATAGCAATCGAGCTGATTGTTCCCAGTTCCCAACCATTGATTATTGCTGAGCGGGAGTGGGGTCGAGCAGGACAGGACGAGCGGACAGGACGAGCGGACAGGACGAGCGGACAGGACGAGCGGACAGGACGAGTGGACAGGACGAGCGGTCAGCACGGGGGAGACGGAGAGAGAGACAGAGAGACTGAGAGGGAGAGAGACTGATAAAGACAGGGGGAGAGACTAGGAGAGAGATACAGGGAGTGAAAGTGAGAGAGAATGAGAGTGTGAGAGAGAGGGTGAGAGAGGCTGAGAAAACGAGAGCGAGACTTCTGTCGTGTTCTACAAGTATAGTATAGAGAAAGTTGTAATGCTGCGGCGAGCGTGAAGCGTAATGCTCCGGAAGTTGTTTAATCAGAGTAGGGATCATATTTTTATAATTTTTTAGAAAAATTCGAGTAATTTGAAATTGGCTCTCTAAGTTTTTGTTCGATAATTGTGAATCTTATTCATTCCCTGATAATTGTAATTCTAAAATGATCAATAATCCTTCATTATATCTTTGTAAATATCATTATGCTCTGGAGCTATTGATATGGACACTCTTGGAAGTATTAAAACCAGTGAGTGGGAGAATAGTTGATATGTTCAACATAGTTCTATTAAAAATAATTACTAAAAGTAAGTACCATTGTCGGGTTTAGTACTTCAAAATGTTTGATCCCAAAGAATTTTTTTTTTGGTAACACGCAACTCACTGAAATAGAAAACTAAATAATCCTTGTTTAAGCTAAATATGTCATTATTTGTTCACTTTATTATTCAAAGTGATAGTGTAACCAAATCACCTACAGGAGATAAGCGAGTATGGAAAGTTCTTTAGTTTAATACTTTTCACTTCTAAAATTCAAATCAGTTTTAAGAAATGTTTACCTCTTTACAAAAATACCTTCAGGCTGGAATATATAATTCCATGTTTAACGCAACAGTTCATTAGATGACGTAATCAATCTCGCCTCTTTCTTGGAAGAAGCATCCGTACGTTCACTTTTAGTAGATGAGGTCACCATAATGCAAATCATATTTCATAAAAATGTATGAATTACGTTAGGTAATTTTGCAAGGCACTTGTGAAGTGATCTAGAATGTTTAGTTGTTATAATCTTGTTATCACCGAAGACATTTCAGTTGAAGGTAATTAAAAGTTCAATGCGTTATATTTTCTCCTTCATATCATTACCACTTGCATACCAATACCATTGCGGTACCCGGAAAACATCAATGGCGGCCCAACATCAGACACCAGAATGAAGTGTAAAATAAAAGAAGGGAAAATTTAGGTATTAAGAACTAATGCTACATTTATTTAGCATTATATTACAATCATTTTCTGGAAAATTGTGTTCAAAAATCAATTTATAAGATATAGCAAAGGCATTAATATTTTGAAGATTTTCTGTACGTGCAGTGCTTTCCGCGGGGACACTTCAACAACACATGGCAATGCCCTTCTTCGGAAGGCCTAGATCAACACAGAACCAAACATATTAATACAGTTAATTAAAAATCATTAAAATCTTAAATTCCAAAACAAAATTCAATTGTTAACAATACAAAACAATTCTTTATGTAACTTTACTAAACAAATATTAAAAAAGAAAAAATTATTTCCTCCTATCAAATCATCAAAAGGAAAATTATTTACCCCGTCCGGCAAGGCAGAGGAATTAGCTGATCTCTTTGAGTGGGCGTTTTCCCTCAACCAAACAAAACTCTACTCGGAACACTCACAATAATGCAATCAATAAATCTCCCAATCTATGGCCCACATCACAAAATTCATTTCACAAACCTTAAAGAAATAAATCAAATCATTAACTCTCTCCCGATAAAAGAAACCTCCAGGTCATGAAAATATTAATAATTCAATACTAAAACATTTACAAGGCCCCGCAATTGCATACATTACAAATATACAATTTATGCTTCAGAACATTTTCCATCTACCTGGAAGCATGCCATCATTCTTCCCGTTCCGAAACCAAACAAAAATTCAGCACCACAGACAGTTCAATACTTCTACCAACTTTGTCGAAAATATTTGAAAAAATAATACGTACTTCAATTACTCAAAAACTCCTACAACTAACATAAGGATTCTCTAGAGAGAAATTTGCATTTTATGAACAAAGGTTTACACAACACCATCTCCTCAGAAATGTCAAACATCTCCATAAAGCATTTCAGAAAAAACAACATTCAATACCCATCACTAGACACATCACAAGCATTTGATAGAGCATAGCACCAGAGACTAAAATACAAACTAAAGAAAATCGGCACCCCACAGTACATCATCCCCATAAACCAAAACTATTTATCCACCTGAACCTTTGCAGTAACCACCGACATTCATCAACCAAATCCCAGGCTAACCAAAGCAGGATTACCAGAAGGATCCCCTACACTATTCAATATGTACGAGACAGACATCCCCAAACATCCAACAGTTGAAAGAGATAGTTTGCAGAAAATACACTAATTTTTGGATTCAACAACTAAATAGTCAGCACTAACAACAACGTACAATTATATCTAAATCTAAGAGACAATTGGTCATCAAAATTAAAAGTGAAATTATCCGAAATAAAACTGCAGCAAAAGGTTTTTTCAATAAGGCCATACATTCCACCAACTACTTTAACATTAAACAATAATCCCATTCCATGGTACTCTCCAAATAAAGCCATTATGAACTGCACATAAACACCACAATGAACTGGAAACAACACATAAACCCACAAATAATACGAACTATAAAACCAACTGCATCGACTAAAAAACAAATTAATAGGAATCAATACCTTCCGTATAGCACAGTAATAATACTATACAAAAGAATAATAAGGGCGATACTTCTCTAAAGTCAAATAAAAAATAACCTAGTTCTACATTTAAAATTTCCTACAATTGCATAACGGTTATCTACATCAGATACTACAATAGGATCTAGGTAGACCTGTCTGAAGGCAATTATGGAGTTTCTACGAAGCAATTATGCAAGGCGACGGCTTCGATATTTTTAAACATACGATAAACGTGGAAAAGGAAACCATTAGTAAAGGTTAAGAATTCTAATTATAAAAGTCCTACAATTATAAAAGTAATATAAGTAGTACAGAGTGTGTATTGAAATACTGCGGCAAAAACAGCGATTTTTCGTCTATTTTGGGACCCTTATATAGATCAATAATTTCGCATTTATCTCAAAATGAATTGTCACAGTTTGCGGTCATCAGGAATATAAAGATACTTTGTTTGCCCAGTAGCTTTTAAGGTTATTATATGAATATGTTAATTCTTCAATTAAATGGGTCGTAGTTCGGAGGAAGTGAAAAATAGTACAAACTAACGTTGAAAGAGAGTGGGTGCGAGCCGTTAAATTGCGCCTGGTGTTATGCAGTCCGCACAACAAAACAGGTGTGCGGGTGGTTGCGTACTGGCGCACTGGTTACGTTAATGGAAGTGCGTGTTCTGGTTCATGCCAAAAGAGGTGATCGAGTTTCACTACACATTCCTCTTAAGGGACTAAAATTCTTGCCTCACCCCCTCCTGGCGTTGAATATTGATGAAGGTTCAGATGAATTTATGAGTTTTTCGGCAAAGGCATCATCATGGAAGAATTATTCGTTATTTTTCTTTCCATACAGTCCCATTCTGGGTTCCAGAATCGCGGCACGTACACAAATATGTGAAATCAGTTGTTCTATATAAAAATGGAATGCAAATGCAAGGAAAGTGTTCATGATTTTTCAGGTGTTCAATTTTTATGTATGCTAATCGATGTGAAATTTAATGTATAACAGTTATGTAATAAATGTCGAAATATTTAGTGAAAACAAAATACAAAGATATATTTGTATTTTAAAAAATCGTATCATGTTTTAAATTGTGAACACGTAAACAGAAACACTACATACTCGTATTCTAATCGATTAACCTGTGTCTGTCCGTCCGAGCGTCAGAACATCACTCACACTTCCATTACATGTGCCGCTTCTGTCTCGTGATAATGAGAAAGTTGTATTTTATGCCGATCAATTCTGAAAATTCAAAGAATATCGTTAGGGATGATACGTTGCTATTTAGCAGACCATTTATTTCGAATATTAAAATCATTGTATGGCATTATGTGGCTAAAGTGAAGATTCGTTTATCTATTAGCACCCATTGTACATATACTACAAGTTTAATCTATGAAATGGCATACAACTCGGAGCGTTTTTTCACTAGATCAAACCCTCATAAATGAGACTAGTATAGTGGCCGAAAACAAACTTGAAGAAATATTGAAGGAAATGTCTATCTTCAACTGGCGAATACACTCTAATCTACTAAACACCTTCTAATCAAGAACCAAGTGCAAATGACACAAATTCCCACTGCTTCGAACAACGATTAAACCCTGAAGCTCCATAAAAATTCATCCGCGAGTTTGTTGTGGTTTACACATTTCTGGAGAGCTAATAAACGTATGGTGAAAACGAGAAAATGAAAGAATATTCAGACTGAAATACGTTTTCCTTGATCTTCCCATCTGAATTGTAAATGTCTGTTTCATTTGAAAAGTACTATTGTTCCACAGATGAGTAAACATTTTTGTTATAATTCATGTTTTATTAATGGAATAACGTTCGTAAATGTATATACTTAAGAATGTAATAAAGTAACCATTAACACTTGAAAATAAAATAAAAAAATGGCATGATCCAAATTCATGAAATGGTGCGTTAGAATTTCTAAAGTAGTGTAAGCCGACTGCAAACATGACTGTCGGAAACACCAACATTAGAGACTGACTTCATGGCAAAACGGTGTCTATTTTTTTATAAGAGACAGATTTGCACAGTACACAGAAGAAAATTTGCACAGTACACAGAAAAAAGGCTTTTCTTAAGGAGATAAATAGACTTACAGTTGAAATACAATAAGGAATGAACTGACAGTGATATTTATAGTAATATAAATGGACTTATAATGGAAACCTTTCTAATATACACTTCGGCGTCAAGTTTACAATAAATGTGTACCAAAGTGTTTTTCAAAGTGGAAGATATTACCTTCGAATACCTTACATTAAATCATCAAAATACTGTCGTTATATTTTTTCTAATAGAATGTCTGATTAGTGACATTGTTCTTATTGGATCCGATGTATCCCATCCGCGAATGTGCTCGTTTACGTCAAAAAGTCCGGAAATCACATGCTTCGTAGCACACGCATAGATCACACAAGAGTGCTTTAAAAATTAATGACAAATGGTTACTTTACTTGCAATATTTTAAAACTTTTGAGACATTATATTTAATAAAGGTTCCGGTAGGAATTCAGTTTTCTCTACGAACTGTTTCATTCCATCATTCATTGACCTGAATGTTATACCATTTTTTATGTGATGGATGTAAATTTCGGCCCCGTGCGACCTCGCAAACGTATGCCCAGAGTATCAGAGTATCCCTTTGTCCTAGTGTCGTACCAACCTGACGGGATGAAGGAGTTAAGGAAGGGCCATAAGCGGCACGAGCAAGTTACGCGCTCCAAGGCAAACACGGGCGATGCAACACCGAGCCGACGTTTACTCTGCAATCCAACCTCCACTCCCGAACGCCGCAAAGGAAAGCTCACAAATCGTGCCCATTATTGCACGCCCGGTTGCTCTTCGAATAATTTCCTGCTCGTAAACTCTGTAACCTACTTTAGTGACTCGTTAGCTCGAAAAGGCGTAATTATGTTAGGTAACTCACCAAACGGACTTGATTTATCTGGACCGTTGGAAGAAATACAGACTGGTTGTCAAGGGTCATGATAATTATCTAAGGGATCTTGACTGGCCTGAAAGCTCAGAAAGGGGAATATTGAGATACTAAACGCAATGAAATGAGAAGAAGATAATAGGAAAACATGGAAAGTGAATTATGGCAACAATCTGGTAAAGCTCCGTTGAAATCTTACGAGTTCATGAGATCATTAACCGGCGTTTGTCAAAGGCATGCGGCACCACAATTACCTTGCATATGTAGCATAGATGATTATCAAATTACTATTTAGAACGGTAATTACGTCACAGCACTCAATATGCCCAGCAATAGAGGATGAAATATCGTATCAAAGAGAGCTTTTGAAATTATGTTCGTGGATACGTCTTCATCGCCTTAATTTCATTTACTATTTGCCGAATATAAATATTATTGAAGATCCTACTCTGATTTATTGCAAGAAATTGGCACTTGTTTGATAAAAAGAATGAGATGCCAAGAGATTTCGTTCGTGATTCATGAAAAGTCTGGAGAGAATGTTGGTGTCTCAGAGTGCTAGAAGTTCCTTCACTCTAGCGGATCTTGGCCATTCGAAAGACGCTGAATCTGAAGCATTCTTATTTTTCTTCAATATATATTCTGAAACTTGTATGTTCACGCCATACTGCTAATGTAACCTTACTAGTTTTCACAGCGCCAGCATGTCGCTCCAAATGATGACAACACAAATGCTGTGCTTTCTGAACAGTCCCCGTACGTAGAGTCCTTCATTTCAGTAGTTTTTCATACGCAAACTTATATTTTCGTATCGCAACAAATTATTGGGTACCGGCAATACAATAACTATTGCGATGTTTTCATGTTTCATCACAGAGAAAAGAAACTCAAATTTCTAGGTATATCAATTATTACTCTCCTCAGAGACGTCAAATTGAGGACGATATTGTGGGCGGGCCATGTAATATGTACGTCATATATACTATTTAATTTATTTCGGTTTGATTTTCAGTTTTAGAAGCAGAATATTTCCGTAATCTTCAAAATATTTTTGTGATTTTTTTCTTTTAATAGATGTTATTTGCTTTTTAACTAGAAAGTTTCCTTTTAGTTACATTTTAGAATTTACAGCATTGGCTGTCGAACTCGCTGAGCAGTACAAGTACTCATGTCCCTGACGTATTTCTGATTTTTGGTCACGTTTCTTTAGTGGCAGAAAGTAAACGCAAAAGGATTTCGCGGACTGAGTGTGTATTCGGTGACAAAATATCAAAGATTGCAGTGATTGCACTTCACCTTATCATAAGGATAAGCAATGTGATGTCACACGATTGTTTGAATGCAATCCCCAGATGTTCTGACTGTGGTCACTCTTGACTCTCCCCTCCCCCCTCTCTCTCTCTCTCTCTCTCTCTCTCTCTCTCTCTCTCTTTCTTTCTTTCTTTCTGTCTGTTACCCTCTGCAAACCATCACGTCAGAGAAGAATTTGCCCCCCCCCCCAATGGAAACATTGAACCTTGATATCTTGAATTCAAAGGGTAAAAGTTCTAGTTATCAAATTGAATATTTGGATATATGGAGATTGGAGTTAATGAACACTGCTAAATAAACACGATATGGGAAATAGAGGAAAACTTTCGCGATATCGAGGACTTCGAGATATTTTTTCTCTCAACAGGTTCGTTCTGCGAGATTCAGGTTGTAGTTCGAGAGTAGTGTGACTTATTGAGCTTCAAAATACGAAGGAATTCAAAGATAGAAGATGAAAATATCAAGTTATGCGGGTGATGGAAGTTTGGAATATCAAAGAATTAAAATTACTGATTTTCGCTGGATCAAGGAATTCGGAGTTGTGTTTGTGAACGTCAAGGAATTTGTGAGATTCGAGATACCGAGAAATTCAAGTTCCTGAGGTTGCACGTAGCGCAGTTGCTCTCTTTTAAAGGGAGTTCGCGAGGTGCCTCGGAGCAGGAAGCGCAGCGCCGCGCGGGGCGGGGCGGGGCGGGCGGGGCCGGGCGGGCGGGGCGGGGCGGCCCGGGCGCGGGTCGGCGGTGCGCGACGGGCACTTGTTCGCGGCGCGGGGCAGGCCGGGCCGTGCGGCCCACGCGCGCCCACGGGCGGCTCGCGTCGCTAATCGCAGCGGGCGTCGGCCGCGTCGGCGCTGCCACGCGCCCGCTGCACCTGGGCGAGCGAGCCAGCGGCGGCGCGGAGGAGGGCGCGCGCGGGCGCGAGGCGGGGGGGGGGGGGGCCCGCTGCGCCTCCGAGCCGAGACCGCCCAGCACGCGCGCTCGCCAGCCGCCTGCTTCCGCCGCCGCGGCGATCGCCCCGCCCCGCTCCGCCCGCCCCCAGCACTCCTCGTCCTACGCCCCAACTGAAAGATTATTGTGGCGGCGATGATGTGTTGCGAGATGATAGAGCAACAGAAAAAAATTAATCGTGACTTGTAAACTCCTGGAAATCCACCTCTATTGCAATACCCTGCTTGGAACCGCGGACCAAAACGTGGACAGCACGTCGAAAGCGTTTCTCTATTCATCGATTAAAACGCAGGACGAATTGACTTTCATCAGCTAGGTTGCAGTAATCCAATATAGAGAGTCAATATCAAATATTAATATGTAACGAAGCTCTAGATTGCATCCCGGTTCTAAGACGGGTGTTGCACCACACAAACCGCTATTGAGGCAGCTTTCCTGGAGTTTACAAGTCATGATTCATTTTATATGTAACTATCACCACGTACATCATCATCAGCATCATCATTGTCGTCGCAATAATCTTATAATGTCAAGGCAATATACTAACAGAAATATAACAACACATTTTGATTTTTTTCCATCTTCCTCTGTCACTACTTTCATTGACTCAGTTGTCTTCTACATCCAGCCAGCGCCATGATGTGTATTTTCGAATTCCACTGTTGTTTTTTTTCCAACGACGTGCGCTTACGATTCTTTCTTCTTCTCATATTGTTCTCTTTCACTCTTTTCGTTTGTGAAGGGAAAACCTCACAAATCTTCATTCTTGTGTTTTTCTATTTACAACGTAAGGAATCGGCTTTGCTTGAATGTTCCTTTACGTCTTTTAAGACGCTGCGTTGTTAATTAAATACGCATTCCTAAGAACGGTGAATATAATGCTTAATATACATTTTGTTGATTTAATATCCAATAAAAGTACTTTGCATGTCTTACGCCATTCCATGAAAATGAAGCATGCGTCAGAGGCTCAAGCGGCACTATAACCGTTGCAATTTCCATTCTACATCACTCTACACTCACTCTGTTTCACATACCGGACACTTTTCTGAAAAATAGACTCACCAAAGGCGATCCACAGCTACTGTTGCTACAATCACCCAGAACAATTTGAATTCTTCTCCTATTTCTGCATGTATTAAATATCGTAGCCTTCTTGGCTTGGATACGTCTTGGATTCGTCAACCGCTGATGCGGTGCCACATTCATTGCCATTTTCTGATCAGGTCCCGTGATCTGATCCCATCTCGATCAGGTTTTTGTCCAGTTTCTCTGATCCATTGAGCAAATGCTGAGATGTCCCCTTGTTTTGCTTCTGGACATAAATGCAGCTTCACTATGCGCACATTATGTTGAACTCTTCTTTTGCTTGTTATGGTAAGAGTAGAGGAAAGGGCGAGTTGCTATTTTGTTAGCAATGCAGAAAAAACATACTTGCAATTCGTTTACCGATGCAAGTAATTTTTCTATAACTCGGAAATGAAAATGTCTATTTTTTTCAAATATTGCTAACCTTGCGATTTTTAAATTGTATTTTTAAAATTTATTTTTATTTATTTGTGTTAAACTCGTCTTTCAACTACTTATAATTAAAATGATGGGAAGGTATTCTGGAACTCAAGAAAACGTGCGCAGATACCCTTCTCCCCCATTCGTCACATACAATTTTTTAACTAAATAAATCTAAATCTAAATTCTGATCGCCTTTGGCAGCCATCCCCTCTTCCAACGCTGTCTCTTTGCAAGCCCCTGTGCTGCGATGACGACGTTGAAGGCGACGATGACGTCGATAAGGACGACAACGATAACGACAGAGCTCAAGGCCGACTTTCGCCTCCCGGCCCCGATTTGGAGCTTCTGCTCCATTCGCGGCGAGGGGCCCCCCAGATCCCCGTCGCCCCGCTGCGACGACCCACGCGCGCGGGCACGCTCGTCAAGGCGCGGCGCTTGAAATGATATTCATTAAAATCACTTACGGCGCGCGCTTCGTTTCGCCACTCACGGACTTTAGATGCAGGCGAAGTATGTTGATATTTCGTAAGGATAGATTTCATGTTTAATCCGATTTGAAAATCAGATGAGACATGTGTGGACGTTAATTTATTGATCTGTAATAAGTTTAATGTATTCATGCATCCTAAGTGTATCTATGCTTCCATTTCATCAATCCTACTCCTATCTTGAAATGACATTGCCTCTCACTTACAAACATTGTGAATTGCAATTGTCGCAATGACGCGGCAAATAACTCGCATATCCTCAGTGCACAAGAAAAATGACACATCTAAAAATCGTCATTGTTTGAATTCAGGGAAGAAATGAGTTTACAAAGTAGTACATTTTTACTTTAAATATTTTCATAAAGCTAGTTTACTAGGCAGCCAGATTAATACTGTATTTGGTCGCAAAAAGAATGACTACGTTCAGATTAACCCTTTCTCCTTCATTTTTCCTTTTGTTTTTGATTTTCCTTTTCACTTGCGCTTGAAAAGCATGAATAAATGAACAAAAAGGGTAGCAAATACAAGTTTTTCACGCGATTTTCAAAACGTATTGTGCTGGTATGTGCCAGGCTCCAACAAATTAATTATTTATTACATTAAAATACATCGTATATGAAAAAAGGAATTGGTAAATTTATTCAATGTCTAATGACAAGTATCTGTCGACAAGTTAAAGAGAAATGGAGTGGGCAATCCGTTTTATCGTTCGTGTTCTTTCTTCTGGAAGTTCTGAACGAATTATTTGCAAAAAATATTCCCTACTTCGTTTAGAATTGAGAGGTTTTTCGAAGAAACAGTATTAGTCAAAAATTGTGAAAATGGAGTTAATGGTGCCACCTTGTAGTGTGAAATTTTGTACATCAGAGGATATTCACTTGGTATAAAGTGTATTGGTCCCAAAGAAAACGAGGTGAGAAAAATAGGTGAGTGAGGAAGGTGGATGGAATTTTCTCGATGCCCGCAAATTGGATTTTTGGACTAATGCTGTGTTTCCGAAAAGCCCTTCAATTTACACAATGTAATTTACGTACGTTCGAGCAAAACACTGAAAAATCGAGAAAGTCAATCAAGAAAACCGGAAATAAAAGAGAATAAATAAAAATGAATTAACAGAAGATTGAACAGAGCAAGATGAAATATTTCTTACAATTTTTTTCTGTTAATTTCTGATGACGTTTATCTAAATATTTCATTAGAGTCACAGCCTTTATGTAGACATTCTTTTCTCTACTTATCTTTTTTTTTTGGGGGGTGGGATGAAAGTAAGATACACTCAGAGGTACTTGGCCCGTTTTTTGTTTACAGACAGTATACATGAGTAAATTCATGTATTACATAAAAATGATAACTTATGAAGTTATATTACATAAATTCGTAATTCATTTATTCAGTTTTTCACTTATTCATTGTTTGTCAGGTGACACGCAATGAATTATGCATGTTATGTAATATGACTTCATAAGTTATCATCTTTATGTAATATATGAATTTACTTATGTATACTGTCTATAAACACGAAACGGGAAAGTTCCTCTGAATATATTAATTGAGAGATTATAAAGACAGCAAAAAAGCATTCAGAGATTTGTTTTAAAAAAAGTGTTCAATAAAGTAAGATATCCGTACTGTCGATCTGGTTCAACTATTACCAAAAGAGGGCAAATGAAGAAAAAAGTACATATTTTCACTATCTCATTTTGAGTTATATCTTTAAATATATACTTATGACAACATAACAAGAACATTGAATATATTTTCCAAGTTACCATACATATATACATACATATTATCTACATGAATTAGTAAAGAAATCATAGATACTCTACTGAAGGAAGTTATTGCCTGTGCGCAGAGAATTCATGCTTTTTTGCAAGAGGTTTCAAAGAGTTTGTAGAGCGTTTACCCAAATATTGAATATTTAATTCAATAAGTATTAACATACGATGGGAGAGTCAACAGCAAGCAGCAATGAAAGTGACTTCATCTCGCTTGGCCAAAGTAGTGACACGATATTTATTTCGGTCGAGAGCAAAACGCGGGGCACCCCTTCTCGGACCGGTTGGTCGGGATCTGAACTCCGGACCACCCGATTGCGTGACGAGTTGATATTCTACTCACCCACAAACGTGTTTAAATTTTTATGATGTTTTTCAGGAATCAAATCATCATATAAGTCTGCATGGCATTGGGTATAAATTAATTATATTCGAACGTTTTGTTTTCGTAAATTGATTTTTTAAAGGTCTTCAATATCAATGGTAAATTATTGATAGCCGGAGTAAACACTTGCAGTGTAATGCCTTTTCCTGCTTAAAGATGCCCATGTTTAATTGAATATATAAAACAAGTTTTATTTATTGAAAGGCAAATCAACAATTGTTGGTACATTAATATCGGTCATTTAATTGATGGAAGGCAGCACAATTTTAGTAGATACAAGGTAACCTCTTCATTGCTACAAGACCCGTGTAGTTCTCATGCGTCCTCATATTTTAGTACATTAAGCAAATGTTCCGACGCCACTTTCTCGTGAGACCACCTACGAACTGTTTATTAGCTTACGTAAAATACCCTCGTATGCAAACACACTGGACTGAAGTATTTGTCAAGTACGTCTCCAATTCTTCTCCTTATATTCATGCCTTGCATAATTAGAGTAGGTGGACGCACTCTATTCCAAACACGACGTCCAACACATTCCGATAAAAGCCATCCATCCGCTGACATAAATATGAGCGATGAGTCAACGGACGCCAAACACTGAAACGCACTCTGCTGTCAGGTTGTTTCGCAAATGGGTAGTTGGAAAAGGTCAGGTATACTCGTAAAGCACGACTAACCGCGTTTACGCAACCTTCTGTTCATATTCATGCGTCCTACGGGTAGTATTTTTTCATGAGTCCAAGGCTCCATATTGTAAGCGATTTATATTTCAAATTATTCCAGTAAATGACATTGAAGCCCACTAATAGCACCCGCAGCCGAGACTTGCTTCGGAATATTGCCTTTACAAGTGAAGGACGATGGGCACGAAATCTCGTCGCCGACAGTCTGAACTCTTACGGAAGAGAAAACGGTACTCCAGAATAGAAAAGGAAATGGATCAGGAAACTTTAATTACAGAATATAAAAGCAGATTTTTTGGGAAATGTTCAATTTCCTTCTTTATTTGCCCAGCTCAATGCATTACAAGCGTCCTAATTTCACTTCGTTCTTAAATTAGGCTTGCCTGTCTTTTTCTTTTTTCCCAAACGTTCAAAACATTAACTCTGAAGGTAATCCGGTACTCGCAACGCTCTAAACTGGGAGGCTGTCTTGCTATTAGAACCGGTCTCTTACAAAAATGTTCTATTGCTATACGGCAAAATGTATTAGATTTGTATGTATTACATTAACACAATTTTTACGTTGATTATCAAAGCAGTTTTCAATACATTTCATTTAATAAGCCGCATTGCGGAATGTTTAAATGATAGTAAATGGCTTAATATTGCCCAATTATATGTCTCTCATTTTCTCTCTTTTGGATATGCATTCTTGAAACCTGTACGAGCCGCTTGGGTGTATCTCTCGCACGCTGTTCCGCCGGTTCCCGATTCTGTGCAGTCAGAGTTTCTAGTCAGAGTGAACGATGATAAATATTATGACAATAATCATAGTTTACAAAACTGTGTAGAAATGTAAGTTAAGAAATAAAAACATATCGTAACAGAAATGTAGAATGAAGCAACGAATTAGCATAAAGTCGTACAAATTCAACAAAGTATTATCATTTAACAAAGGAAAAATATAAAAATAAAAATCTCTTTCAAATTATCTCAAACTCTTCAATATTTTGGTTGCATGGAATTTTATCATTTAATACTACCAAACAGTCGAGTGATAATGCAACGAAGAAAATGGTGACTGTCACAAACGTTAAAAATTTCTTCTCAACAGCACTTCGATGCTGTAACCTACTCGGTTACGGATCGTTGACACTTCCTGCCTCCCCTTTCGCAACTTCACAAACAATGGGACAAAATTTAGAACAGAGAAAAGGAATCACTGTGCGTGTCTGTGGGTGGCCTTAAGAGACCAAAATGTGGGATGAGTAGATCACAAAAAATAATAGAAAGCAGGAAATGGAGAAACACTGAATTCACGAACGAAAAAATTAGTTCTAAAGTGTTGCAAGGTTCACATTCCACCGATGGAATAATTCAATGTTAGTAGAAGTCTCAAGGCATAACCAGTGTAAACAGAACGAGAAGAAAACTTTCTCTTCTAAGAACAGAAAGCAGCGAGAACCTCGGGCATGGTTACATTTTGTGTTACGCCACTGGATGATAGTCCCACCTTATTGAGCCAATGTTGGGAGAAATTTTTCTTAAGATAACAAAGGGAGGGATAGCGTGTACCAATACCACAAACAGAGATAAACATACCAATTAGGGATAGATTGAAAAACTACGATTGAGAAACAAAAAACTCGACTGCTCTAAAGAATAATTCTATACGACAGTGTGCAACAGTCCTTTTTAGTAAGCTTTATTACAATATTGTTATTGCTTGAACACATCATAAGATTTTCGCTTGTCGCTCGAACTACGTCTTGGTAGTTTCTGACTTTATTATAATTTGCTAACGTATTAGCGAAATTGTAGGTCCTGCACGAATTTATATAGGCTTTTGTTACCGGTGATAAGTCAACAATATTAAAACCCTCTTGGCTGAAATGTAAGCATTTCTCACAAATGATTCTTTATTTACAAAAACTATTATTTTTTAAATTAAAACAATAACACTCTATCCAGGATGCTCCAGGGACAAGCAGTAATCCTGAATTCAACTGGTAATAAAGTGTTCAGCATTTTGAGTTGGGTGGGAAAGAAAAAAATATTCAAGTCCTCAGCCAAACATATTACTCTTGGGTCCCACAATCGCAAAGAAAGAGTAAACAATATAATTATATGAATAGAAGAATGAATATTCATAACTGAAACAATATCTGCATAATACAAGAGGAATAATTCCCGATTGGCAGAAGATAGTTCCCAGAGATTTAGCTCGACAATAAAAAAAATAGTACATCTTTCTCTTCTCTCTCTCTCTCTCTCTCTCTCTTTCTCTCTCTCTCTCTCTCCCTCTCTCTCTCTTCCTCTCTCTCTCCTTCACTCTCCCTCTCCACACACACACACACACACACAATGTATTTTTCTCTCTCGTACTCTATCTTACTTTCTCACACACACAATCTTTCTCACATTCGTTCTGTTTCTCAATCTCTCTCTTTCTCCCTCTCTCTATCTTTCTTACGACATTCCCTTTTTCTCACACTCATTTTGTCTACTTTTTGTCTATCTACCATTCTCTTTCTACCTTTTTCTCTCCATATCTAGTAGTCTTTCTAACTCGCTTTCTCACTATCTTTCTCTCTCTTAACTACAAGGATTGGGCCTAGAGACCTCTTCCGTTCTCAGTGTACTAGGTTGTCGCCCCGTCTCGGTCTGCCCCCCTAACATTTCTCCTGCCTATCACGCTTCGAACTTCTGATGTTATCAATTCTAGAGACTTGGGAATAAATCATCAATTGTATTTTAATCTTTCAATATTTTATGAATGATCGAATATACCAAATTGTTCGTATACATCTTCATTTCTTTGAAGGTTTAGTAAGGTGAATCAAACAACACGTAGCAAGAGCTTCATTTTGCATTTCAATGTTTCTCTTTTGAATGTTCTGTTTAAAATGTTTTAATGTTCTCCGCCATATGTCAACAAACATTCAGCCATTGTTTATAGAAATGCAATTGGAATTGTTGTTGGGTCTCATTTTTTAGGGTTTTTCGGATTGCCCCGAAGAAGCTCCGTAGGAATCTATCTATTTTCATCTGTGATTTACGTCTTGTTTACTATATGTGCCAAACTGCAGCATAAATAATAATTAAAAGGGATCGTATGTTCAAAAAATTTCTTATCAAGGCATTTTTTACATCTGGCATAGGCAGATACTTAGAAAGTCTTGGTTTTAGATTCTGTAGTTGGTGTCTTTAGGTTATATTCTTGCATTAAATTTTGAAGTTCATATCCTGTTTTTTTTAATTCTTTCTCCGACTTTGCAGAGATAACGCGATCACCTGCGATTACCAAAGTTTCCAAGAATTTATTACTGATGTTTATCCACGGATAAGCTATTGTTTGCAATTCTTGTGTGGCCTAATGTATGTTAATATTAAACAGTGTTAGTCTCAATGAGAATCTTTACACCTTGATTACAACTGCGTTACTAGCTACTATTTGACCTATTTTTTGTTTGATAGTATTTTTATGTGTGGTCGCGGTGGCGAGGGCGGTGGCGAGGGCGGTGGCGAGGGCGGTGGCGAGGGCGGTGGCGAGGGCGTGGCGAGGCGGTGCGAGGGCGGTGGCGAGGCGCTGGTGGCGACTGGCGGTGGAGGGCGGGACAGGGCGGTGAGGTGTGCGGACGGCGGTGGGCGAGGGCGGTGGCGAGGCGGTGGCGAGGCGGTGGCGAGGCGGTGGCGAGAAGCGGTGGCGAGGGCGGTGGCGAGGGCGGTGGCGCGGCGCGGCATGGGCACTGGCGAGGCGAGCGCGAGCGGAGCGGCGCGAGGGCGAGCGACGCGGGCAAGGGCGCGGCGAGGCGCCGGGCGGGGGGCTGAGGGTGCGAGGCGCGGCGGCGGGCGGGCGAGGACAGGGCCGGGCGCAGGGCGCGGGCGAGGGCGCGGGCGAAGGCATGGGCGAGGGCGTTGCGCAAGTCCTCGCCCACACGGCGCGGGCGGGAGCCTGAGGGCGCGTCGCGGAGAGCTGCGCCGAGCGGGAGGTTCGCTCTTACCCGCGCCCGAGCAACGCCCGCCGGCCCACGCCGCCCGCCTCCGCGCGCGCGACCTTATAGTGGCGCTACTGTTCGGTCACCCGCCAGCGCCGCCGCTCCGTGCGGAGGCTGCGCAATCGCTCACCTTTGTGCCCATTGGTCACCGGCGCCGGTCCCTTGCCTTCCTCGCTCGAGTGGGTTGCACCTCTGCTGCGGATTGGGCGTCAACGGGATCTTCTAAACAGCTGCGAAGCGTTTAATCAAAAAGTTGCCATTCATGGTTTCGGAGAAGTGGAAGCTTCCATGACGTGTGTATTCCCTTCTGGGTAGTTTAACATATTATCGTCTTTGTAATTTAACTTATCCAATATTCGCTCTTGTATGTTTTATGTAATGGTAATTAACTTTTCCGCGCTCATGGCAGCAGAAGATTTATATGGATTTAGGGTGTGGGATCCAATATCGCAATAGACAGTAAATTTTGGCCATAGGATAGTGCACTGTAGTACGCAATAGAAAACCAGCACTTATCTCTTAAGATAATCCAATTCATTTCATAACTGTTCCTAAAGTCATGTGACAATTCTATGTATATGGTTGTTAATATACCGTTTGCATGAGAATTATGAATTATATATCTATTAGAGGAATTGTGAATCATTGCCTTTTTTGACGGCCAAAAAGCAGAAATATAAATTTATTCACGTCACTACTTACTGGCTTATAAAAGTAAAATAATTCCTTTTCTTTTAGTATGTTTACTTCCCCTTAACATTCAAATATAAGATAATAGAGAGAAGTAAGAGGATCCAGATCACAAATTATTCTTCGTATCTGAAAGTTACTTGCAAAATGTCATCACACTTATTGTGCAAATTTATCTCGAAAGTTACATGCGGGTTTAATTAATGCTTTTGATAGGCTAATGAGGTGCGAACGATATAAATTTATTCCGTTTGCCAGGAGCTGTTGGCCTTGCTTGGCGACGATGTGAATGAGAGTTGTAAATTTGGCTTCTTGCTCACCGAGCTGGAGCAAGGAGCTGACGTTGGGAACGAAAAATATCGAAAGATAAACGCGTGACTCGGTTGCTCTAACGGATGTTTCAAGTTTTCAGCCAGTGACAGCCAATTCACGTAATATACTTTCCCAATGATCTCTCCCTTTCGTTTTAAGTCCTGATCCATTAACATCGTTTTCCATTTGCTCTCAGCCAAGCATCACCACATTTAAATTGAAAGTATTAAAAGCCGAAGATAAAAAGGAAAACCAATTTAATAGAATCTTAGTTCAATTCAAAATTGTACTTATAGAGACGGAAATACCAACACCCACTGAATATCAAGTAATAAAAAACAAGGTAATCGAGTCATTTGTTTCCTTATTAAATATTAAAATATTCCCCTTTTTTGAATTAGTTAAGGACTCATTAGACTCCAGATATGTATATGTTTGTGAGATATTGTGTAAAAGACGATCGGTGCCGATTTTACTTTAATTACAATTGTATTTTTCATATATTGCTGTCAGTGTTCATAATCTTTTTTAATAAAACATTAAAAATAGTAGGTATTTTTGATATGATAAATCAATTCCATTTATTTGTTATCGCAAGTCATTTTATAATTCTATCTATCTGCAGAGAGATTTCGCGGGTTTCGGAAATTTGGTTCTGATATCTCACTGCTCTAACTTTTTACACTTTCCACACGTAGTCGAATTGCTGGCTTTCACAGAACAGATATTTGGTAATGGGAAATCCATTGAAATCTGCCAATTCTACTTCTTGTTCTGCTTTCAAGGATTAGGGCGATGCATGTTCCGATTTTATGTACAAATGTCATTTTCCGAGCAACAACAATTTATTACAACCACATGATATACGGTCATTGCTACTTCAATGGCACAACCACGTTTCTGTGTGTGTGTCCTGTGTGTCGGATGTGTGTGTGATGTGGTCTGTTGTGCGTGTCTGGTGCGTGCGTGTGGATGTTGTGTGTGTGTGTGTGTGTGTGTGAAAGATGAGGCAAACCGGTGATGAGTGAGTGAGTGAGTGAGTGAGTGAGTGTAGTGTTCAGCTGTCTTAATGTTGTTTTCTTATTAAACTTCTTATTTAACGCTGATTTATAAGTACTTATGTGTTTAATTGAACTATTTAATGATTTTTTTACTACAGAAAATTAATAAAAAACCATAATTGGAGAATATGTTATCAGGTTGTGGCTGAGCTGAAGCTCCGTGAATCCCACTCCCCTTGTTTGCGGCATTTAATACATTTTAAAAATTTCATTTCCTCTATGTTTTTATAAAAAATGTTTACTTAACGGTGGAACGAAAATTGAATAAATTTACTTTCAAGCAACAGAAAAAACTGAATTACTCAGGCACAGGTAGCTCCAGCAGCGCTAAGCCTGAAAGATCACTACACTAATGCTGTAGAAGGATATTCACATACAGGGATTCACATAAGATAAAATGCCAAAAGAAAGAATTCTGAATGAATGCATGTGTTAAAAATGCTACCATGCAGAGAGAAATTGCGCGCGTTTATTTCTTGCGTACCCAACCATTTTTTGGACATCCAGGAACTCTTTTTTTAATATTCATATTTTACCAATGATTTGGCAATCTACCAACTATCTTAATATAATAGTAATAGTAATAGTAATAATAATGACAATAATAATAATAATAATAATAATAATAATAATAATAATAATAATAATGAGTGTGTCATGACTGCCTCCATTTAGAATACCCTGCCCGGGGCCGGACGTGCAGGATGGAAGCCACGGTCCTGCGTGGAGAAACGCAGCGGGCCTACGCCTGCCCGCCGCTGCCCCAACAGACGACCGCCTCGAGAGTGGACGAGGAGGAGGAGGAGGAGGAGGAAGCCGCGGAGCGACACGCGCTCGCAAGCGGCGGTCGAGGGCCTCCGACGGCTTGCGCCTCTCGACTCGCCGCCTCCCGGGGCGCCGGAGGAAGCGCGGCCGCACGGCGTCGCGGCGCCCGTGGCGCAGGCGCCATCCGCGTGCGCCGACGCGCCCTAAAAGGCGCGACGCACCAACGCCGCCGCCGCCGCCGTCGAAGGAATCCCCCGACTGCATCCCGACGTCCGTTTTTCCTCATTCCCCTTCCCCGCGTATCTCGGCGGTTACTGTTGCCAGATGGATTGTTTGATTAGATATTTCGGGCGCGTCAACTGCTAAGGTCAATAGTCCTGTAAGTGTAGTGCATGTTTTATCACGGGTCGTGGCGGTGATATCCCGCTGGTTTGCGAATCCGGCGCCGACCTACTCGTCGACTTGCAGGGTGTTCCCCAACTAGGTATCTCCCACCAGCGAGGCACCGCCCCAGACGGGACAAGCTCTAATCTCTCGACTGGTCTCCCGACATGTGGGATTGTGTAGTGCGTGTGTAAGTGAGGGGGTGAGGATAGGAAGAGGAATAGGAAAGAAAGACCACGCACGGTCCATAGTCCGTTTGTTAGGGTACTGCTCCGGCATACGCCTGGGGTTGACCGGAGAAACCACGGAAAACTACATATCAGAGCAGTTGGCCACTAGAATTCTTCTCCAGACAGCGGCTGAACTAGACCCTGCTGTCTAGCTAGTGTCGAAAATCCTGCTACCGTCGGATTTCGAACCCTTGGACTTCCCGGTCAGAGGCACTGTAACCATTGTCAGTTATCTTCTCCTAACGACGGGGAATTTTCATAGAAACCCGAAATTATCAAGCAGAATGCTTTGCGAGGTCGTGGAGACTATTTCGGTAGATTCTTAGATCTACGTAATGTTTATTTTCGCAAATGCATGCAAGTTTTACTAGAGATATTAGCAAACATAACTTCAAAGTAGTGAAGAAGTCATAATTAGTGAACTGAAAGATGGAAGCCGAGAAAATAAATTATTTCAGTTTACTTTCTTTTTATCGACAAAGACCTTTATTTGGCCAAAGAATTCATCAACGGGAATCTGATGGTAATGTAACTGTGACGTTCTGAAGATTGAGACGTTAGATCAGCTAATCGCCTTTCACTTTTCGTTACTTGAGAAGACATGGCACGATTACATTCCGTTTCGTTCATCAGATGTTTTGGAAGTAGCACAATTTTGTGTTAAGTTTCCATTCACAAGTAGCATAAATGGTTGTTCTGAACCTGTCCAGAGAAAATCTCGAACATTAAGGAACATGGCAGAACCTTCGGAATTGTGTATGCTGAGTCAGCGGGGCAAGAATACAGTATGCTTGTGATGGAATGTTTCAAGGTTTGTTTCAACAACATTGTAGATGTGGTTTACAACGTCGGCAGGGCTCTAAAAGGACATTTAAATGTTTCTTGAAAATAGACAGATATGGATCAATTTTATTCGATCAATGTAACAGTAAGCAGACCATGGTAAAGGTAAAATCAATCCTTACACCATGGAGGAAAATGGAGGGGATGCAATCGAACTTCATGTCGTTTTGGGAGGTACGTACAAGGCGAAGGATATTGTCCCCTGTCACGCTTGTTGTCCGAAAGAGGACTCTAACAAAATTCCTTCAAAATTAAAACCCTACAATTCATCTCTTGATCCGGAGACACTCGATTGCATCCAGCGGTAACGATTCCCTCCAACCCGCTTTCCAGTTAAAATCCTTTCAGTTTTAATAATAATAATATCTTTATTAATAGCGAGGCTCAGGCCAAAGGCCTCTTCTCTTCCGCCTAACTACTGAATTTATATACTTACACTCTAGTAACATTTTTATAAGAAAGGACAAGCTGTACATTTACGTCTGGGGACCATTCCGGCTTACGCCTTAAGCGATTGGGTAAACCCAGAAAACCTCAATCAGTTTTCGCTCTACCAGAAGTCTTAGCCCGATTCCAACAAGGCCAGTGTTCCGAACGAAGAAGGAGGAAACAATTTTGTTGTTTCCTTTCATGAGTAACGCGCTCAAATGTTTTTGCTCCAGTCCAATAAAAACCTCTAACTTGGCAGAATATTCGAAGCTTTTTTATCTAACTAAAATACAACTGTGTTAATTCTGCGTATTTTCAGTGAAGATCATGTCCCCTTTGCCGCTTCTTCCTAGAGCAGGCGACGGTGAATGCAGAAATCAGTTGCAGTTCAGTAGAAATCAGTACATAGAAATTTATTGTGCCGCAGGCCAAAGTTACACATTCGCACTAACGCGCTTGTGAATAATTAACTAACTTGCAGATAGTCTGTTTCAGACACTTACGAGCATAAAATAAAAGACTATTTTACAATTAAACAATTTTTAAACTTTTTTATGATTTAATTCGCATTTAGTGTTGTAACGAAAGTAGCATTCACAATAGTATTTTCTTTCAATAAGGTGGAAATTCTATTCTGGTCGGCGGCGTATAAAATGATGAATTTAGTGTCCCGAGAGGCGAAGAGGGCGGCGGGCGCTGCTTGATGCTGCGCTGTCACCCTCCGAGCGCCCTCTGCACGAGTTACCGCAGCTTCCGCCGAGGCGCTGGCTCTCGAGGGCCCTCGCGCGCCGCCACCGCAGCCGCGCTGTGTGCGGGGGCAGGAACAAGCAGGAGGGCGACGAGAACAAATTGAAATCAGTTGCATAGGTTGGACCTTTTGGGAGCAGATTTTATCAAGATCGCGGATGTCCACTCTCCGGAGAGATCTGAATAACTTACAAAAATGATAATGAACAATAAAATACAAATATTCTTTTATTTTTTTACCAAAAAGATAATTCATAAAAAAGGCTTATTATTGCAATAATCACTTTCGAGTGTTGATTGTGTTGTAGAACATTGCCATACACGTTAGTAAAATTTTATTTTATTTTAATTTATATGTTGTACTTATTACATACATTTTTCACTTAAACTTGAGATTTAATGATTTTCATTCTCTGTTTTTTGTTACTTTAAGGAAATTTACGGAAAGCTCATTCCAAAGTCTACGGAAAATTCACACCAAGTGTATACAGTTCTAAAACTAAATGTTAACAAATGATCAGAAATATTAATTTTACTCTTTATTTTAATTTTACCGTGCCCTCAGGATGTAACGTAGTTGAAACCGCGACCGCACAAAATGCCAAATGTTCGCCAGGGCGCCCTGTTGTTGTCCGCTCTTTTCGGGATGCAGGCCGCAGCGGACGGCGCGTGGGCGGCCCCGCTGAGGGCTCTCGCCGCGGAGGCGCGAGCAGGCAACAATTGCCCCGGGGCGGCGCCGGGGGCGGGGGCGGCAGGGGCGGCGGAGGCGCCAAAACAAACGCCCTCCGCCCGCGCGCACTGGGTGCGGCGAAGACGCGGCTCCTCGCGTTGAGATCCTGTTGAGAGACACGTGCGCCGCCTCGCTGGGAGTGCGTTTTATTACGGGACTTTCCTACCGAGATCAGTAATGTTAAGAGAGAAAGTGACCGTAAGAAAACGAATAAA
The DNA here is from genome assembly GCA_017312745.1 of Gryllus bimaculatus. Taxonomy (NCBI): domain Eukaryota; kingdom Metazoa; phylum Arthropoda; class Insecta; order Orthoptera; family Gryllidae; genus Gryllus; species Gryllus bimaculatus. The sequence continues at coordinate 291,106 of BOPP01000257.1, read as the reverse complement.
AGATACAGGAAGACGTTTGTAATTCGAATAGTCACGGCTGTCTAGTTTCATGACTGCCATATGTTTCTTTTGTGTTTCTCAAGAAAAAGGTAATTTGTTTTATTCTCCAGGAGCCCTCAGCAAAATTCCTACACTTTCCATTTTGAATTATTTCAGATGTACGTGTTCGTATACATTTGGCTTTATATTTATTTAATCTTCTGCCGTCAATCAAAGCATGACTCAATATTAAGTGAATTTATTTGTTTACGCTTGTTTTTCTTGAATCCGAATCATGTTTTAAGGCAGTCATTACCGCGGAAGTAATATCAAGTACGAAGTGTGTGACATTTACTGCGGATTCCGGCAGTATTAGATACTTGTTATAAAAAGCAAATAGATATTGCACGATATTTAGGGAAGAATTTAACACTTTCTGTTTTCCCGTGAATACGATGAATGCACTTTTCAATCGTATTTTTGTCATTTCCTACAAAAGGTCTTGCAGACCATTGATTGTATCTTTTCCATATGGTTGTAAGCGAATAGTCTTCTCTCTGAAATAAATTAAACGAAGTCGTAGTGTGGTACTTCCTAATTTATTGGATGCATATTTCTCGGAAAGTTTCATGATTTATTGGCACTTCGTGAGTAATGAGAAATACGGGACTGATGGAGAAATAAAGGTGCTGTATGCAGTAATATCTAAGTAATTATTATAAAGCTCGAGTACGGTCGAGAGGTTAATGTTGAAGAATATACGTACTTTTCCCGCCTTGTCATAGTTGTACGATTAGTTGTTACTTTTAAATAGAGTTTATTTAAAGCAAAAAACCTCTCAAAGTGAAAGTAACTGAAAGGGAAAATGGCAAACACACACTCACATGCGATGATCCGTGTTGAAAATAACTAACTCATTCTAAACTACCCGAAATGTCGATCTTCAATAAATCCACTCATCAAGGACATACCACGGACACGCAAATAAAATAATGATACAGTTCTTGACACACAGACAAATATCAAATACATCTTCCCGAATCATGTCTTTACTCTCGTCTCGCTTAATCATTTACATTAGTTCAACGAACCGCAGTGGACTTTATAGTGACTAATCACATTCAAATCAATAAATGGCATGAAGATATAACGGCTGTGTGTGTTGACTTACTATTCGCAACGTCCACACACATCATCTTTATAGATGGAGGAAGTGTGTTATGAATTATTGATTAGTATTTCAGTAGGGGGCATTAGTTTCTATTACTCCTCAAAAGCTGTGACGGGGACTCCCATTCACAATATGACTGTCATCAAAGTACTACTCAAAAGTACAATAATAAAAAAGAAGCATGCTTTACATACTAAAGCAATTTGAGGGTTTAATTTTTTAAGAAATGAGCAATAATTTTCAGGTATTTTCAATTACCATTTCTAAAGATTTCTTGTATTCTTCAGATGATGGTCAATTAAAAGAGCACTATACTAACAATATAATATCAATAGAACAGATTGTCGATACTAAAGTTCTTGACAAGTTAGGAATATCCTGCATACAGCGTAGGCAAAGAAAAATTCAAAGATATGCACTTCCGACTATGCCTAGAGCACAGCTGTCTACAGGAAAACTTTGCGCACTGCCAGCTACAGAATCATCAGTATTGTAATGGCGTTACACTATTGGGTACCGCCATTCGAATGCTCGAAAACTAAAGCTCCCATCGAAAATAATGAACCAATTCATGTTTGCTGGGGGGGGGGGGAAGGGCCAAATTGAAGAAACCTTTTGACTATTTTAGAATTTGGAATTTTTATTTTGGAAAGTGGAATACAGTTTTATGAATATTTGAAATTGTATAGAAACTGAGTAGAACTGAAAAAATACAGCTTCGTCGATACATTGCGAATACCAGCTGCAATAACAATATTTATTGCATTCATGTGTAGCAATCATCCACTTTAACCTCGGTAGCACTATTTCAATTTCACCATAGAAAACTGCTGTTTATTTGTTGATTATCAGAAAACAAAGTCGCGGCTGCGCGACCCAAAAAAGACAACAGCAAATACAAGATACAGCAACTACAACTACAACTACAACAGCAACTACAAAGAATACCCTATTCATGAAAAAGTTCCTTCCATGAATGCGATGTTTGAATATCATGTGCTCATATCCCGATACTAAAATATAAAGTATGTGAATTATTTAATGGTTTACTACCATTGCAAGCCTTTCAGTCACTTAATGTCCTTAGGCCTTTTGAATACTTTATGGCCCACTTTAATAACAATACATTACACACAACATTTTTATGAATTCAATTGATTAAAGTTAATGTTCAAATAAATACAATAAAAAGTTGAATATTGTTCAAATTAATAAAATAGCTCGTTAAAAACCTTGTTTTGCTTAATTGATATGAAAATTGTAATTTTGGGATGTTCCCGTGAAATTACAATTGCCATCAGTCACTTATATTTCACTGTTATGTATCATTTTTTAGAGATGCTTCTTGAGTATCAGTATTACTAGTAGTAATACGATATATAAGCACATCGGCTAACATCCTCGAAATGTTATTTTTTGAAGTTATGAAATATTCTAAATAACTTTTCGCAATAAATTTAAAAGTACCGTTTCATCAGCGCAATTCACACTTATTTTCCATACAACTCTCAAATACACCATAATTATTTTCATATATTTCTCGAAATTTTATTGGAAACCCTGTCCGCAGCTTTATAAGCTTTTGCGAGAATTTCCGCAGGAACTTCACAAAATTCTTTCATTCTGTATGAACAATCAATCCAACAAGTTAGATCTCTCTGGTTTGTTTATCTGACGTCATAATGAGAAATGACAATTACAACGCGTCTTTTCTCTTAAGATGCAAGAATTATAAAATGTTTCGAATTCTCGTTTGATTCAGGTGAACCATGAAGTTTTGTATTCACCCCGGGCGTTACTAGATGTTTTTGCCCCTCAGGCGACTTCCGGGCAAAAACATGTACCTATCGTCTTAGATACAAGAATAACTATTTTGGACCACTAACCACTTTAGGATTTAAAACTAGTGGTGCTACGACAGCACTTCCTGTATTACATAATATTATAATATTACGATTTTTTCGTTCTTTTTCTCTCCCCCTCTCCTCCCCCTCTCCCTCCATCTCTCTCTCTCTCTCTCTCTCTCTCTCTCTCTCTCTCTCTCTCTCGTGTCGTTGTGTGACAACTCTCTCCTTCATTCGAGGAGAGCAAGGCAGTTACTTCTTCGTTTGCATTTGATTCGCTCAACGAAGCAGCTAAGAACTTTACCGTCAAAATACCGTAATAGTGCGTCTCTGTTCAAAGAAATGGATTGCTGAAGCCTTCTCATTGTTAGATAAATTTAACGTTGCATTATTTATTGCGCATTCCCTCTTAATTTATTTGCAAATAAGATATAGGTACCTGACAGTACTAATAATCAACTACTCCCAACGCTTCCTACAAATATGTGGTTTTGTACTTAATGTCTCTGAATATTTCGTCCTGTGAAAGCAACTAGACGACCAGAGTAAATGGAAAAACGATCAGTATGATTCAAAACAGTACCCTCATAATGCCCCGCTTTATAGATCAAATCTGTTTTAATTTGCAATGATAATTGGAGACATTCATTTTTTTCTAAACTTGACATTTCCAATGTACGCCATTACGGTTCTTAATTTTTAAAGTGGTGATAAATCTGAAGCATTTTAATGAAAGGAGGCACCAGGAAAAACAAGTGAACAGAAATAAATACTAAAAGTAATACTGTAAAGAACGTGTTAACGGTAATAGCGTAAAATTAGATAAATAATTGTCACCAAGTTTGGAAAACAGTAACCCGTTTTCAAGGTACTGTGAAAGGTTCGTAATAATTGATTGATCGATTGTTGGTGAATCCGGACGCGTCAACTGCCGAGCCCATGTGTCCCGTAGATGTAATGCATGCGTTTTTCCTTGCGAGGTGGCGTCGATTCTCCCCACTGGATGGCGAGATCCGGCCCGCCTTACCGTCGGCTAGGGGGGTTTACCTCACCCGGCATCTCCCACCAGCGGGGCACCGCCCCAGCCCGGACAAGCTCTTGGCTCCCAACCGGACTCCCAACTTGTGTGGAGTGGAGTGCATGTTAGTGTGTGTGTAAGTAAGGGGGTAAGAGAAGCCAAGGAAGAGGAAGGAAAGATCGCGCGCGGTACGTGGCCCGTTTGTTAGGGTACTGCTCCGGCATTCGCCTGGTGTTGATCAGAGAAACCACTGAAAACTATCGATCGGAGCAGCCGGTCGCTAGAATTCTCCTCCAGACAGCGACTGAATTCGACGTGGCTGACAAGCTAGTGTCGAACATCCTGCATTCGTCGGGACTCGAACCTAGGACCTCCCGGTGAGAGGCATTGCAGCGACAGTTGATAGCCTGTCTCCCGGTATTAGTATTACAGCAAAAACTCTATAAAACGAATTCCAAGGGACTGATATAATCGGTGCTCTTGTTATAAAAATTCGTCTTATCTGCAATTTATATATTTCATTATTACTGAGTTTCTTTGGCGGGACATACATTTTGTTCGTTTGACGGCGAATTTCACGTTAAGTGAGTTCGTGCTAACTTCGAGTATTTACTGTAATAAAAATACTATAAATGAAGCGGTAAAAAGAAGCGATTTTAATATGATTTATACAGAAAAGGTACAAAATGTTTTATTGAAAAAAACTTCCGAAAGAGAAATAACTATTGTAAAAGAATATAAAAAAAATAAACAACTAAGGTGTGTTTTAGTTTCCAAGGAAAATACCGGTTTAAATCACCTCGCCAGTCAGATTTGAGACTGAAATTCACTCGGAAAGCAAGTCAGTCGGTGCGCAGTTGGATGAATCAACCAAAAGTGTGAAGCCCTCAGTGCGGCACGTGCTCCATCTGGGTGGCGTCGCGATCAGCCGCCTCGTGATGAGAAAACCACGCGCCCGCGGGGCGAGCGAGGCGAGCAGGGCGGCGTGCGGTGGGCGGCTGCTCGCGGCGCCCAAAGCGGCCTTTCGGGGGCTACGACCGCGGTATGGCTCTGCGCGGAGCGGAGCGGCGCGGGGCGGGGCGGGGCGGATGGAGCGGGCAGGAAGGTGCAGGGCGAGGCAGAGCGACGCGGACGGGGGCGGGGCGTGGGCGTGGGGGGCGTGGGGGGCGCTGGGGGCGTGGGGGCGTGGGGGCGGTGCGTGCGGGGGCGCGGGGCGGGCGGCCACGGGGGAGGGGCGGGGCTAGGCGGGGCGGGCCGGGTTTATGAATTGGGGGCGGGGCGGAGAGAAGCGGGGCGGGGCGGGGCGGGGCGGGGCGGGGCGGGGCCGGGCGGGTCTGCGCTGGCCTTTCAAATAGCCGCTCCACCCCTCGGCGGCCTAGCGAGGGCATCGGTGCGCCGCCGCCCGCCGGCCGAAGCTGTGCGCAGGAAGCGCGGGCGCGAGCGGGGGCCCCGGGCGGGGGGCGGTGGCGGGGCCGGGAGGGCGGGAGCGGGAGCCGGCTGCAGGCGGGGCGGTAGGGCGCAGCACGGCTTGGGGAGCGCGTCCCGGCCGTGTCACTTGGAGGGGCGAATTTGTAGACGACACATAAGAAAGAAAGGGTTCGATTCCACAATTTTACGATTCGAAAATTATTGGATCACTAATAGGTTCCTTTAACAATGCTAAGTTTAGTAATACGTTGGTTAATATGTTGATATTGTAGAATGGATTTACATTTATATTTGTAGGATGGACAATCTACAATAATAATAATGAATAATTTCAGTTTTGTTTTTCTTCCAACTCTACTCAGGTTCTGGAAATTAGTGAGTGGTATTCCAAAGTTATTACTTCGTTCCTGATGATAAGAATTGTTCTGTAAGAAAATGGATGAAAACAAATTCATTATTTTATCATGTAATAATGTCTTCAATATCATGATACTTGGCTGGCCGGAATGAGTCGCGTCTGTCGAGCTGACGTTCCGGCCTTGATGCTACATTGTCTTTCTGGCTTTCTGGCAGTAGAGCTCAGAAGAAGGCCAGAACATCATGGCCGAAACGTTATCTGACCGACTGTGACGCGGCCTATTCCTGATAGCCAAGTATCAAATGACTCCGGCGGCAGAAGCCTACGAATCCACTATTAATATAATAATTTCCTTAGGCAGTAAGTGATTGTTTAAAATAAGTGGTCACTTCTATTGGTTCGTATTTCCTCGATTTTGAACGCGGAACAAGAACGTTCTTATATGAATGGAAACCTGGCAACGTGCTATTGGCACAAACTGTTTTGTAATTGGTGGGAACAGAATATATACACTCAATAATTTTCTTACACGGAGCAATCAATTTGACTTGTGTCCTCTCGAAGTCGATCTTCATTGAACACTCCAATGTGTTATAAATGTTGCCGATATTCCTTTTCCTTGTACAAATGAAAAGTTTCTAGAGAAGACCAAATTAGGAAAACTGAAGGGAGCGACTTCTGTTGTAGTAGGGATAAATGGACTCTGACACACCCACTCATTTGTTTGTGAATGAGAATCAGTCACTTCAGAAGATACAATTTAAGCACCTACTTTGAATTCGGTTCTAATTTTTTTATAACATAGTGATTTAAAATGTATTTCCTTAAAAATTAATGTATTTTCAATTCAGTTTCATTCTTCTTCCACTTCTCTTTAATCTCTTAGCTACCTTCCACGTTCTAACTTAATTCCTTCCTCCTTTGATGTTTTATTTTTCTCTTTCCAATTCTTCTTCATTCTTTCATTGTGTTTCGTATTTCTCTCGACAGATCACTATTGTCGAAACTGTTATTAGTTGTCTTTCTGTTGAGGAAGTTTCTATATCCTTTGTTCAGGGTTTTGTGTTTCACTTATTCTGTAGGAAGATTCTAAGAAGAAACAATAAATAAGAATGTAATTAATAATTCGCATTTTTTAACAACTTAAAAGTAACAAACATTTTTTTCCAGCAAGAGACTAATTTACCAGATTACTTGCAGATCCCTGACAGAACAGAAAATTGCTAACCAGAGAATATAAAAACAAGTAATGGATACAAATGTGTTAAGAGGTTATGATTGAGATATCTACTTAGACCATTATCTAGTACTTTCTCGCATCAAGATGTATCCAAGATGGCGGAAAGCAAATAAAAATTCTCCACACGATGATGCAGAGAAAATTTACCAAGTGCATGTTCTGGAAGATGAAAATACCAGGGAATTGTTTGTACCAACGTAGGCTGAAGGAGCTCTTACATTTAAAACTTTTAAGTAACAATGGGGAAGAAATATGGGCTAATTTAAAAATGTATTTGACGAAAGCTGCTAAGGCTACTGCTAACAATCAAAAAGCTGCGAAAATCATAAAAAAGTAACATCTCAGTTTGTAGGAAAGTATGATGTAATATTTTGAATACTATTATTGATTTTTTGTGGCAAGTATGTACAATGCCTAAAGGGAAAATTATTTTTTTTTTTAAGTTTCTATTGGGTAGTTCGACTCTTGAGTTTCCCTCTTTGAAATACTGGTTCATACCCCGGCGTCTCCTTGACCATTGAGTCGTACTTTGGTGGTTCGATATTCTGTGGTTCTGAAAGCTCGCCACCCACAGTATCCTTGTACAGTTCTTTGTGAACATTACGTTAGCAGAGAAACTGGAGTGCCTCACATTTCTTCGCTTCTCGTTTCAGTATTGCTCTATAACCAATAGTGATCGCTGATAAATGGCCCCTTTTCCTACCCATTATCTTACACCTTCATTATTTTCAAATACATTTCTGAACGCCTTCGGTTACTTTTCTATAAGTACAACCCCTTCCATCCATAAGAAAGCTGTGATTATTTTAATGTGTGATCACATATCATCGAATTCATTTCAATTTAGCTAGTTACTTTCCAAGTTGGTCGTAAAATGGAAATCGCGTGTTACGATGTGCAATTATTTCCCAACTCAATATCCCCAGGTTTTTGATGAAACGATAAAATCAGGAGTCGCAGTCCCAATTACGTAGCGCTTTTAAGACATTAATGTCATTGGGTGGTGCATACAGACGAGGCTGAGCAGCCCTCGCTGGTTATCATAAAAATGGTGAGGTGTCAAATTTATCAGCGTTAGGCTTTTTATGATCACACTGCACCTACTCCAGATCCGTCCATTCACATTAACGTAATTGCTTCCTTCTTGCTGTATTGTAAATTTTGATAAATAAATCTACTTCACCAACAATCCAATTAATTAATGTATTGTAAATATCTAGGCTTATCGTTGCCACCTGCTGATCAGCCAATTGCAGCCAAATAAATATTATTATTATTATTATTATTATTATTATTATTATTATTATTATTATTATTATCGCAAATGTAGGTTACAACATTATGATTTCTCAACATGATTTCTCGATCTTTCTTAAAATACAAAACTTTAGATACTTCCAAACCAACTGTGTAACAGAGAATCCGATTGCAAGAGAACACGGACCCTGAACAAGGGAAGACGTAGATTTTAAACTGTGCATCGTATGGCGTAATAATTGCACAATATAAGTATTCCTGAATTTTGGGCTCTCATTTCCCACCGCATTTGCACATTTTAAGAAAGTTTTGTTCACTTTCGTGCCTACGAATGTCTTACATAACCACCTTAGGTATATTACCGATTCATTTATTCAGGTTCAGATAATTACTTCCGTCCTGCTCGCAGGTTGTTCGTTAAAAAGAACTCGTCGGCTACCTAGTTCAATAACTTCCGAAGCAATCAGTTAAAAAAGAAAATAAAAAAAATCATGCGCCGCAAGATCCGAACCGAGGACCGCGCTTTTGAAGACGTCTTCGTTTCGCCGTCGCTGGGCTCGCGAAGGAAGAGCCCGGGTTGCGCAGCGAGCCCAAGACGCCGGGGGCGGCGGCGGCCGCGGCGCGCGTGTCCTCGGCAGCCCGCGCAGGAAGGCCGTGGCGGCGGGGCGGGGCGGAGCGGGGCGGCGCACGAGCCGGCGGACCCGCCCGGCGCCGCCACGGGCGCCCGCCCACGCCACGCGCGGCCTCACGCCGCCACCTGGCTCGGGCGCGCGCGCCGCCGCCGCCGCGCGCCCGGTTCGCTTTCCTTTCGGCTGCGCCGCGAGCCGCCCGCGAGCCGCCCGCCCGCGACGGGCCAGGGGCGTCCGCAAAGCGGCCGAGCGGGCGCGTCGTAAAGTGAGAGATAATGACGGCGGATACGCCGACGCAGATCGTGTTTTCGGGCTGCAGTCCTCTCCGATGGCTCGTTCGCGCCTTTTACTTTTTGGGTCGCGTTCGCTCTCCTCTTTGGGAGGTTTCGTTTCATAGTTATTGCCTCCATTTCAACCCAACGCAAATAGCTACATTATCGTCTTCATCGTTCTCGTCACACTTGTCACAGCTTTATTAAATGTCCCGCGTTAGGTGTTCTCGCACTTTAATTTTTCGCGTACTCGGTGCTTTACAACCAGTTTACCATAAATTTGGGAATGGGTGATTGCCTTTCCTTTCGTGTACTCTTTAATTTCATTTGTATCCTGAACAACAACATACTTTATGGTAATATCTTTCTCTAGTGAATTACTTCCTTTATTTCTTGCGTCTCATAAAATGTATAATTTTCTTCTGTTAGTTATGTATTTTTCAAATTTCATTTACCAATTCTTGAAATAAAATATCATTACATCATTGCCATTGAAGATTTACATCCCTTACCTTTGTTTTCAGCTTCTCCAATTTCAGGAAACTATGTAAAGTCATCAGAAAACTGTGCAGACGACACGCACCCATGTAGGTGTACGTAATAGGTCACGTAGTTGGCATGTGATCATAGATATCTCCCTTGCACTGAGTTATACAAGAATAATCCTCAAGGAACAAGAAAAGCAAATGCAACGTTTCCTCGTCAAAGTAATAAAAATTGGCTGTCAAGTAACATTATCTAATTGTAATTTGTTGCATTTGTACGAAGGCAATCTTTTACAGCCTTCTGTCATTGACTACGAGGTAGCAATGAATATTTATAGTTTAATTTCTGTCTATATATTCAAGTTACTGTAGAAAGCGAACACTCAATTTAAATCCAAAAATGTGGAAACGTCAACACGAACTTATTTGTTATCACAGGAATTGATTGCGGCAATAATCGCGACAATAGTGCAGTTATTCAACATCTTGTCAAATAATTGATTGTTAGTATTGTAATTGTCACACAGCAACGCATTTGTACGACATTTCCGAGACTCGATACTGCAGAGTACTTCAGGAACATTGTTCGTTGTTCTGGTTCGTTGTTCTGGTTGTTGGTTGTTTAAGTACGTAAAAATTCTTTCTTCTCATCATTCTTCAGGTACATTAAAATTATGCACTTACATTAAAATATTGCACTTTCTTGCGAGAAAATTGGCAGATCACTTTCGTAATTTTAACACCAAAAGAAAGCCCCACAGTTTTATACTTTGCGTAGTGGAGAAGGTATTGAACAAGATGCTTCTTTTTAATTCCTGTTCTTGATGTTTTTCCATCTTGATTGGTGTTTTCATCAATAAACTAAGAAATACTGTGATTCAATCATTAAAATAAATCTATATTTTGCGGTCATTTAAAAAAAATAGTACTTCAAGACCTTCTTCGAGGAACAACAATCATAATCATTAAATGTAGAGGAAATAATAATAATGAATAACTCTTTAAGCCTATACACTCACATTCGTGGCTTCACAGGATGGAATGAAATCGCATTCATAGCTTAAAACAGGTGTCCAACATGCAAGGTCTCAAGGACCTCAACTAAAAACTTTAATACGGTTGCGGGCCATATTTGCATTACTGGAGTGATCCACACGTGAAACTGTATTGTTGATCTCGACAGTTTGCCCGGAAGTTTTGAGACGGGGGGTGGGGAGAGAGAATGGAACAGTGCGTGGTATTAGGCCGTGCCATGCATAACGCAGTGAAACGCATTGCGATGATTTTGTATTACTGAATATATTAGAAAAAAATAGATCTAAACTTAGCCAGGTTTTACGTCAAGGGGGCGTTGACCCCGACAGCGCGCGTGCACTAGGCGCATATTTTTTCGCCCGACGTGGATACAAGGGGACTTTTACATTTACAAGAACGTTTCACGGGCCACAATGAGTTGCACCGCGGACCGCCAGTTGGACAACCCTGGCTTAGAAAGTAATTATGCATCTAATTATTGTTTACATTTCAATCCATTTTCGAACATACTAATCGTTCGATGAATATCAATTTCTAATCATTTCAATTATTTTTGTGTTATTTTAAATGAATTTAAGTTCTATATGCTGTTTCTTTGAGTTTTTTGATATATTTGTGTGGTTGTATGTATGCCCTGTTCAGCACTTAAGACAATTGGCACATGAATGGATGATTTAATGCCACTAAGAGAGCACGCACATTTCATAAAAAATATGTTATGAGAAAACAGAGCAGAGAGTAGCTGCTATTCTTTTGAAGTAGCAAATGAAGTAGCAAATGCAATTTGCCAAACCCGTTTACGCATGTTTATGAGTGCAAAAGCAACAAACAGCGCCTGAGAAGAAGCTTTTGCCCGAACGGTGCGTTTGACACTCCGAAAAGCGAGAGCTCCCTGTGAAAAATCCGAACGGTTTCAGATGCGTTGTAGCACAACCTCTAACGCGC